>JAWNNO010003101.1:0-10182 GCA_035044985.1 Lordiphosa fenestrarum
TTTTTTTTTTCTAATTTATTTATTGTTATATCCCAGCACTACAAGTACAAATAGACTTATATTGATTGTGCTAGTCACTACATTTGTGGGAACCGGCCGGTTCAAATGACTATAACATATAGCTGCCATAGGAACGATCGTTCAAAAATCTAGTTCTAGTCAGAAAAACTTTTTTTGTTTTTAATGCAAATGTCTCCAAACTCCGTATTTACTAGTTTTCTATGATTCTGCCAAGTTTGGCCGAAATCGGACTTCTATATGGTATAGCTGCCATAGAAAAGTAGGATCGGAATAGAAGTCTTAGTAAGAAAAACTTTTTTGTTTTCAATGTAAGCCTCTTAGAAATTCGCATATATTTATTGTATAAGCTGTCACACAGTTCTTCAAAGTCTTGTCAAAATCGGATGACTATAGGTTATAGCTGTCATAGGAATGATCGGTCGAGAAACTTGTTTTAGTTTTTTATTTTTAAAGAAAACGCCTTCAAACTTTGTATATCTTAGTTAGCTATGCTTTCCCATGATTCCACTAAGTTTGGTCGAAATCGGTCATCTATATAGCATAGCTGTCATAGAAAAGTAGAGTCAGAAAAGTAGTCTTAGTGAGGAAAACTTTTTTGTTTTCAAAGAAAACGACTCCAAACTTTGTATTTCTTAGTTTGCTATGTTTTCCCATGATTCCACAAAGTTTGGTCGAAATCGGACAACTATATAGTACAGCTTTCATACAAAAATAGAGTCTAAAAAGTAATCTTAATGAGAAAAACTTGTTTGTTTTCAGTGAAAATATCCATCAAATTTATAAACTATATATATTCTTGATCAGTATCAACAGCCGAGTCGATACAGCCATGTCCTTTACTTTAGTAAACGACTTTAGTGTACCCTGTTTAGTCTACGAGTAACGGGTATAAACAGAGACCAGAGCATGTGAATAAAACAGCGACTATATAGTGTGCCCGACTTATAAAACGAATAGTATCGGCAGGTGTCGCTTTGGTGGTGAATCATTTGCCATTGTTTGAAGTCGAGTTTCTTAAAATTCTAATGGTAATTCAAAACATTTTTATGAACTTTCCTGCCGATTGTAAGAGTAAGTCTTCCTGAACCATCAGGCACACAGTAGAAGTCGCTAGGAAATGGGTCCAATTTGTTCAGGTCTACAACTTTTTGTTGAACCGAACCAAAGTTTTAGGTTTCGAATAGGTTCCGGTTCAGCTGGAATACCTTAAGGTTCGGTTCAATAATCTAAAAGTCGGAATTTCGGGCTCGAACCGGTTCGGTTAAAAACCGGTTTGCAGCGCTGGTTTTAATATTGAACGAAGAACTGTACAGTAGCCCGCATTAGACTGTAATTTAAAATCAGATTTTCCCTCGTAAAGAGCTTCGCTTGAACCGGGAGATCCACAACGATCACTCTTTTTTGTTGTATGTTAGGTTTGCTTAGTCCTTAAATGCCCCTATTGATGAGAAGGAGTTTGCCAAGTGGACCATTCTCCGCACCACATTGTTAGTTTACATTTCTGCACTTTAACAATTCCATCTGTTCATATTGCCAGAACTCTGGTGAACTAAGCCTCACACGTTCCCCAAACCGCCACTTGATGCGTCTTCCAAAACAACCCGCCCGCCCCAGCCCTCACAACACATATTCCCGAGCATCCACACACACACACACACACACACACACATACATAGTTGTTTGTATGTAGTTTTTCAACTTTGGCAGCCATTTTACAAGTGTGCGTGTGTGCGTGTGTGTGTGTACTTCATGTTAGTGTTTATGTGTCCTTGTTTCCTACAATGCAAATTGAAATTGTTTGCCTTGTCTGAATTCTAACTCAACCCGAAACCTTTTGCCGCCGCCAGCTGTTGTTGTAGTTGTCGACACATAATATAAATTCTCCAACGCATTTTAGGCTCTCTGCGGGGACTCCCCGTTCCACTCGTTGTTTAATTTTCAAATATTTGCACCAAATAATCGTGAAACGCAGAATGCGTCGACAACAGCAAAGTAACAACAAAAACAACAATAACAACACTTAACTAAAACACACAGAACAACATTCGGGGGGGAGGGAAGAGTCCCGCCCAGTAGTAAGCCCTTTTGGCTAAATAAAGTGTGCCAAACTGACATTTAATTGTTTTTCAACCATTTTTTGTGTTTTTAGAGAGGGAGGGAGAGAGAGGTGAGGTAATGACTTTTGTCGCCTGCATTTTCCATTCTCTGTTGCTGCTGCCGCTGCTGCTACTCTTGTTGCACATTTCCATATTTAATTGCGCATCTTGATAAGCCCCTGGGGCCACCCGCCTAACCCGGGCCGCCCGCCGCCCGCCGCCCTCCTCCCTGTGCACTTTGTGCTGTTGACATTTTCAATGCGAAATTATGCGACACGGCAGCTCTGTGACTGTTGTCTGTTCCTCTCTCGGTGTTTCTTTTTTCCTTTCAGTCTTTGTTATTCATTAGCCTCTGTTGCTGCCGCTGCTGTTGACCTCAATTTTTATTGCCTGCCACGTTTTTAATGTCGCGTGTCGCAGTTTTTCTTTAGGTTGTGTCACTTGTGCAACAGGTTGTTGAACTTTGGATTTGGCAAAGTGTTGGGGAAAAAAAGTCAATTAGGTAATTTAAATGTGAGGTAAGAGTGGCTGATGATGATGACAGTTACGTGACACAGCGAGTACCATTTAGTTGGAATACAGCTTTAATTTATAACAATTTATTTGCTCTCCTTTCATCATTCTAGTTAGTTAGACCTCTTGCAATAAACAACCATTTCAAACACTTGGCCAGACATTCGCATTCACGCACTTAAGAGTAGAGAGAGAGGGAAAAAAGTACCCCCATTCAGGTTTATCCCTCGGGTCTTATTCATTCATACTCTCCACTACCACTCACATGCATTCACAATGGCCAAAAAGCCTGCTTAGACATGCATAAATTACGCGCGACAGGACACTGAGATTCTGAGCCGCACATCCTGACAGCGCTTTTCAACGGCACTCACACACACACACTCTTTTCGACATATTTAAATGGGGAAAATGGGCGGCGAATCTAACCACCCAATCCCACACGAGAGTTAACCGCAGGCAGTCAACATGTCGTATGCTCGACATTAAGTGTGCCGCCCTCTGTTGTCCAATTCTCGTAATGTTCTGTAGGTGGCAAAGTAATTAGTGAAGCGCTGAGAGCTCGCTTAACTCTTCGTCTGCTTCTACTCGAGCAATTGTTGTCCCTCAGCGAGTAGTTGTTGCTGTTGTTGTCCTTGCGGAGGGGTTAAGCACCGCTTTTCATTCCCCGCCACATGACGGAAATGAGTTTTCGTGTATTTCACTTTCCATTTTCCGCGCACACCTTTTCTACTCTCTTTTGGCAATAAAAAAGGATTAAAATTTATGAATTTGCACAAAAGCTCGTTTTTGGCATTTCTTTTGGGTTTGGAAATGGAAATGAAATTGCTCTGGGTTACCGTGTTAAGTTAGACCCGGAGCTATAAATAATGGAATATTGCAAGTAAAGACATAAATCTTGAAAAATTAGGGAACTACGGAAAAAAAGATAGTTTAAAGACAAAATCCACACCATTTTATACGATTTATAATTTTATATTATTATTGTACTGAATATTAGGCCGAAGAACTGTTTGTATGTTATATTTGTTGTTGAGCGTCGAATGATTTCGTTTGCATTAGACAGCCACAAGCAAACACATATGTACATCGAAAGGCCATAACCGGTTCACGCTTTAGTTTTCTTTTGGTTGCTGTTGCTTCAAAATATGTTCCTCATTTGTATTAGTGACTACGCGAGCATTAGGTGCTAGTGGCTACGTCTGCTTTATGTGGTGTCTTTTTTATATGCAGGAATTCAATTGACATCTCTAGAGATTTTAAGTATAGTGGCAAGAAAAAATGTATCGAACAACTTCCCTTTGAACAGTGATATTTAAAATATCCATTCGATGATTTCCTCTATCCTTAAGCTTTCTCAAAAGCAGGGCTGCACATCCCAAAAAAAATTTCATGGATCTCCGGCTCGCGGGTTCGAACCAAAATTTACCAATGGTTCAGGTTCAGAATTTTGAGGTTCAAGGATTTTTAGCCAAGGTTTTCGTTCGAACCTTGGTTCAGCCAAGCTTTATACATGTTTATATATTAATCGACCTAAAACCGACATAAACTGTTAGGGAATTGTCTTGATTTTGGGTTGGGATGGGATTTCACAATACTTTATATAAATAGAAACACTTTCATACAGCTCATGACCATCAAAGCAATGACAAAGTGTTTCTACTTATATAAAGTATTGTGACGATATAAAAACTTCGAAGTTCTGGACACAGCCCTTAAAGTAAAAGGCAATTTTGTAGTCCACATACGAAAAGTGTTTCCACAGTAATGTGGATAATTCTATCGGGATAACAGAAGAAGTCACTGGGAAATGATTAGAATCTACTACAAGTCTGTGGAGCCCAAACCGAAATTTTGGGTTTGAAACGGTTTTAGTTGTAGACTTTAATACCTTAAGAGGTTCGTTTCAAGGTTCGGTTCACAGTAATCTGAAAGTGAGAATTCCGGGTTCAAACAGTAAGAGTAAAAACCAGTTTACACCTCTGCTCAAAAGTACCTATTTTGTATCTGTGCCTTTAATCCAAAGGATGATAATTTTTTTTTTCCTTTGGATAATTTTTAGCACCCTTGGATGATTAAAAGAATATTGAAGACACATCTCTAGTCCAAATGGATTTTTTGTGGATATCTTTTTATACTACTGTACCGAAGGTACATAGAGTATTATAAGTTTGTGCAAAAGTATGTAACATCCAGGAAGGAAGCGTCTCCGACCCCATAAAGTATATATATTCTTGATCAGCATCAACAGCCGAGTCGATATAGCCATGTCCGTCTGTCCGTCTGCCCCATCCGTGTAGCTTCTGTCTGTCCGTATGAACGCACAGATCTTTGAGATGGGGGCCGAGATAGAGGTTTGACATGTATGGGACATATGCTTCTTATGTCTGCAGGCAGGAATGAAGTTTATTTTGCAAATTTCTGGCCACGCCCCCTCCCGCCCCCGCAATTTATAAAAAACGTCATATCTCCCACAGTTTTGAAGATAGTTGGCTTGTTTCTTGTGGACATATTTAGTTTTCGGATAACTTATCCATCCGCCAAAGGGAGGAAGAAGATCGGATGAACGGTTTTCGAATTATGATCAAAAGACAAATTTTCTTGGTACAGAGTATGTTATCGTCGGGCTGACCGACTTTCTTCTTCTTCTTCCGATAACCATGGAAAATTTACGGAATTTCAGTGAGACCGGAAAAAGATCAACAGAGTCTTGAAATCAGTTGCTCAGCTCTGGGTAACGAGTTTCCCCAAAAATTGTACTCCTTTTCAACTTTTAAAAAGGAAATATTTTTAAAAGTTTAGTCTTAAAAAATTTTTATTTTAGAATTCTGATTTTTTTTAATTTACGAATTTAGTCAAAAAATATTTATTAACTAGCATTCTCAAGTCACGTCAACTTAAGAAACGCCTCTATCTAGGTAGAGCCGAAATCTTTCTAAATACTTAATAATCTGGTATATTAATAAGTCTTTGGAGATTCTTTCAAGGTTAAATAAGTAATCGGCAGTGAGTTTCCTTGAACAGAATTAGTTTGTTCTGTATAAAGTATAAGGCTACATTCATACTGTTTGACACTTAAGTCATGATATTCTAGTGGGCTTCGCAAAGAATGGAAAGAGTTGAAGCGATGGTGGCATGTCCATCGCACTCAAAGAGGCAGCGATGTGAAGTTGGCGCCATACATGTCGTTTTCGCCACAGGTTTTAGTTCTACTTCTAAATCAGCGATGGTCACTTTTCGCTATTCACACAAAAACGAGTCGAGCGCATTCTTAGGTTTGTCAGAAGAGAGCCAACAGCGCGCTGGTTGCTTTAAGTTGCAGGCCAGCATTCTACGAGGATAGGTCAGAGCTAGTTTGCGTAGCTTTATTTTACAGAATTGGGCCTTAGTGACCCGTCTTCAAAATACCCAGTACCATTGATTTATTTAAAATATCAAGCACAGAATTTAAGAATTGAATATGGAATTCCAAATTAGACCGCTTTATTTTTAATCAAACCATAGCCGACAAATCAGTGTGGCCGTTTGCTTTTTTGGTGTCTTTTTGCACTCAAATGGAATTTAGAGAATTGTCTAAGAATTTTCGATTTTATTTCAAACTTGTCAAGGCATACGCAACACCGTAAAATGAGCTTTAATCTTCATTGAGTACAGATTAAAGATTGCAAGTTTTCCAATCTCTCTTTTGAATTTGTTTGCGTTCTTCTTTTCCTATGCCTCCCCTTGAACCCTCATTTCTGCTTTAATCGCGCGCCGCTTGATATTTTAATTTTAATTCTAGCCCTCCCATATAAATCTCAACTTGTATTTTCTTTTGCGCCCACGTAGCTGTGCGGTTTCTGTGGGTTGAACCATTAAAACCCTTAACCCGTTCGTGCCGTTTGCAACGATTTTTAATGCCTTGTCGCGTGCTGCGCTTTCGCGAGAGGGAACACAAAATGAAAAAAAAAGGGGAAACGTTCATTGAGGGAAATTTCATTTAATGAAATTGCTTTGGGTGAAAGGTTAAATGTGACGGATTTGAAGAGTTGGAAGATTAGGTGGTGGCTAAATGAGTTGAAAATGTCATCCACTTAAAGAGTTAGTTAACAAGCGAAAACCGCCTTCAACTATGCAGCACAAATAACTGAACATCAGGCATAAAACAGCTGAGGGATTCTTATGAGAAACCCACAACAGTCAACACCAGCGGCGTCAACACCCACGAGAACTCAACTGGCAAACTTGCCGCACAACTCCCTAAGCTGGGGGGGGGGGGGGGGGTGGGGGTAAACTTTTCTTTGAGTTTTTGTTGTTGCGCCAGATTCCGAGTTGCTTTAGAACAAAAGGCTCACAAAAAGCGCAAGCCAAAGAAAAATAAAAAGTATTATATAATATGTATTAACAGCAACAACAGCGGCAGCGGCAATGGCAGCGGCAGCATATGGAAAATAAATTAGAAAAGTTGCGGTTCTGTAGGCCTCCTCTTCCTCGTTTCCCCGCCCACAAAACTTTTCTATACAAAATTTATTAATATTTATCAAGAACTTTTGTGTACACATATTCAATTAAAACTTGTTTTGGCATACAGACTTGGCCGAAATCAAAGTTTAAGAAGGTCAAAACCATCCAAATTTGCGCTACATTTCCGCTTCCCACCGAAATTGTTGGCCTGCCCTGAATTCGTAATGAGGAGGATACAAAAAAAAGGGTTTCTCCGTTTCAATTGCAAAAATTTGTTAAGCCGGTGAAGCCAAAGTGTTTTCCGGCTATTTGTTTTTGCCTGATTGATAGACAAACACAGCTCTTTTGGTTTGCCTGTTTCTGGCACTTTTTTAATTGAAAGGGTCGAGAAAGGAAGAACGTGGATATGTTTGCCTTGCGGTTAAAGGGTTGATTATTGGCCAAGTTTAATCAGGCAAGAAATGTAGGATTTTCCATAATGAGCTGGTTCTCTTAAAGCAATTGAATTATGCGAATTCTTGATGGAAACTTTTTGCTTTTGTCAATTACTTGGTTAAACTTGCACTCCGCCAGCAATTGTTGCCGCTTCCTCTGCTGATTCTGCAAGTTCATTCTCCCCCTGCCCTGCCTCGGCTCGTGCGCTTTTCGTGTTTGTCTTGAGCGATGCGCACACAAATTATTAAGAAACATTCTAACAAACTGCAGACAAAGTTGGCAACAAAAGGCACCCCGCTTAATTATACACACCATTAATAACTAAAACCAATTTGTATGCGCAACAAGCGCAGGGGAGCAGAGGCAGGAATGGAAGGAAGCTGACGCAGCAGTGCACTCAATGGCTTCCTCCTGGGAGGCAGGACACTGCAGCTTGGGGCCCGCCCACACGCACACACATGCACATAAATCAAGGCACAAAAGGCACCACAAGATGCAGAACAAAGAGACAAAAACAAAACACAATTTGTGCTGCAATGGCAAAAGGGGAAGAGGCCGAACAACTATACCCGCACAA
Organism: Lordiphosa fenestrarum; assembly: GCA_035044985.1. Taxonomy (NCBI): domain Eukaryota; kingdom Metazoa; phylum Arthropoda; class Insecta; order Diptera; family Drosophilidae; genus Lordiphosa; species Lordiphosa fenestrarum. Next base: position 8,086 of record JAWNNO010003101.1, read on the forward strand.
TAACTGCCAAACAACAGAAGAAAAAAACAAGAAAGAAATGGAGGAAAAACACTGTTGCAAATAAGCAATATTGATGGCTTTTACACCCGCCGCCAAGACTTGGCCCGACCAAAAGATGAAGAAGCAGAGCTAGACAAAACCAGCCAAAACCAGCCAAGGCAAGGCAAACAAAAGGCAGCTAACGAGTAAGTGCATACAACAAAAGGTAAACAATGTTTGGACACCCTCACCCGCTCCACCGCCACCCACTTCTGCCCGGCTAAGCTGCTCTCGGAAAACCGCTAGCCTGCAAAAGTTAAAGTTTTCCATGTTTGGTTTTTGGGTTTTCTATTTTTGCCTCGCCTCATTATTGGTCTGGGTTTTTGCTCCACTTAAGTGTTGGCCGGAGTTCACCCAAAAATGGACACAGAAAAAGCCAAGCAACCTTCCCATCTCATTACTTGTGTGTGGCGAGGATTTCCTTTTGTCGCTGCCACGCTTAGGATAGCCTTTTCTTTCGGTTACTTGTAATTAACATCTGAAGTGTTTTGGTTGGTGCCGTGGTTGTTCTGGAAATTTGTGGAGTCGAGTTGTTATTGGTTTTGATAAAAATATACAAAACATTTCAGTTGCAATCGGGAATTCGCTACACGTACTCGGTACTCTATAGAAGTTTTTGGAAGGTACGACCTTGTTGATACCATTCTACCTGTTGAGAAAATAAGTTAACTTGAACTTAAAACGAGAAAGCTAAGCTAACTTCGTCTGTGCCGACGTTTTTATACCCTTGCAAGTGCTCGCTTTAATATTTTCAAAAAAATACTCTTTTTTTCCCATTTTTCGACCGATCGTTCGTATGGGAGCTATATGATATAGTCATCCGATTTGGCCAAAAAATTGTAGAATTAGGTGAAAGCATGTGAAACAAACAAATACAAAATTGCAGGATGCTACCATTAAAAACAAAAAAGTTTTTCTAACTAAGACTGTCTTTCAGACCTATCTTTTGTATGGCAGCTATACCATATAGTTGTCCGATTTTAATAAAACTTGGTAGAATTATAAAAAAACATAGAAAACCTTTGAGTACTAAGTTTGGAGACGTTTCCATTGAAAAGAAAAAAGTTTTTCATACTGAAACTAGTTTTCCGACCGATTGTTCCTATGGCAGCTATGAGATATAGTCATCCGATCCGGCCGGTTCCGACATATTAGTAGTGTGCAGCAAAAAGAAGACTCTGCAAAATTTCAGCTCGATGGCTTTAAAACTGAGAGACTTGTTCGCGTAGAAACAGACAGACAGACGGACAGATGGACGGACAAAGCTCAATCGACTCAGCTCGTCACCCTGATCAAGAATATATATATAGTTTATGGGTTCGGAAATGAATATTTCTATGCGTTGCAAACTTCTGCAAAATTATAATACCCTTTGCAAGAGTATAAAAATAGAGGAGAGATAACCGAAGATTCTTTACCCTTGCAGCATGTTGTGCTAACTAAGACTACTTTTCAGACCTTAGTTTTCTATGGGAGCTATACTATATAGATGTCCGATTTCGACCAAACTTAGTGGAATCATGGGAAAGCATAGCAAACTGGGAAATACAAAGTTTCTAGGCGTTTCCATTGACAGCAAAAAAGTTTTTCTACTTAAACTAGTTTTTCGACCGATCATTCCTATGACAGCTATATGCTATAGTCAACCGATCCGGCTCGGTTCCGACAAATAAGCAGCGTAATTATACTATAAGATTTCGTGCAAAGTTTGGTGAAGATAGCATTCAAACCGACTGAGGAAATAACGTAGTGTACTTATTGAAAATAGAAACGTTTCAAGAACTGAACCATGTGGGTCTCCACGATTTAGTTACAGAAAGTAAAGCTACATTCGGCCCTGTTCCGAATTCCGAATCGGTTTTCGTGTAAACGTTGCATTGTAGAGCTTAAACATAGAAATGTTATAAGGAAGGCGACAAGCATTTCAGGTTTGAGAAAAATCGGAATTGCTTCAGCAGTTGAAACCGACAATGCCAAGTGGATTCAATTCGACTAAAATAGACGAACTGATCTGAGTAGGCACAGACATTTTCCTTACTTTTCATAGAAAACTGTGGG
>JAWNNO010003104.1:0-60087 GCA_035044985.1 Lordiphosa fenestrarum
ACATGGCCATTGGCTGCAGTCAATTCTGACCTTAAAGTGAGTTTATTATTATATACCAGGATGAACCACTTTCCGAGTGTGTGAAAGTGTGAGCACAACATACGCTCCTTGGCACCAACATCAAGATGGCAGCCAAACCAAACCAAAATTAAACTTTAGTAATTAGCAAAAGGAGTTAACTGATTTCACTGGCAGGCCAACTGCAGGGGAACTGCAAATGAAGCACAACGAACGGCGGAATGTAATGAGGCGGCAAACGGAAAAGGGATTCAACAACAAAAGTCACAGCATTTAGCGCATTGCGGAGGATCGCATCGCGGCCATTAGCGTCTAGATGAAAATATAACGGAATTAAATTAATTACAATCATTATCGCCCAGTGCACACCTGGCCCAGGGAGTGTGAGTGTACTACTTGTATCCGCAATCCCTGCCAGCGAGTGCATTAAGGTTTAAGCAGTTGGCAGCCGGACTAACCAGATAACCAACTAGACTTCTTTTTTTTTTTTGTTGCTCCTTTCAGCAATTGCCACCTTGTTTGTTGGTTTGGCAGAAAAGTAATTAAGCTCAGATAATTAATTAATATTTGCTGTTTAGATAAAGAAATTTTCAACATTATTTGATAGCACCGACTGACTGATTCACCAACGCACAGACCGCAACTAGAAAGCTAATATTTTCCAAATATTTTCAAGATTGTTTGTCGGTGTTTCTTCGAAACATACAACCTTCTGAGCATTCTGTGGAGTCAAGTAGTCTCAGCTTATGTCGTGTCTGACACGCATATACATGCACGAAAGAAGAGTCGTGAGTCGTGCGTATCTGTGACACGAAATGAAGCACGACATGCGCCCAACTCTAGTCAGAAGTCCGATAAGTATCTTAGTCCAATAGCCAATACCAAAGCCAAGTACTAAACATTCTCAAATGAAGAAGAAATCATATTAAATCAACTGCTCAACGTGCTCAAATTTAAGATTGCTCGTTCTTGCAACAAGTGCATGCTACATTGTCAAAAGCCAAGAATTTTCGTTCTTGTATCAAGAGCAAGCCACAGAGAACACCACAAAGCAGCATCTGTCTTTGCCCATGATGCCAAAACTACACAGAGAAACAAGAAAGAAAGTCGGTCAAGCCCGACTATAACATACTCTGTACCAAGAAATTTTGTCTTTTGATCATAACTCGAAAACCGTTCATCCGATCTTCTTCATTTATTTGACGGATCGATAAGTTATTCTAATAACTAAATATGTCCAGAAAGAACAAGCCATCTATCTTCAAAACTGTGGGAGATATGATGTTTTTTCTAAATTGCGGGGGCGGGAGGGGGCGTGGCCAAAATTGAAAATAAACTTGATCTGCCTGCAGACATAAGAAGCATATGTCCCATACACGTCAAACCTTTATCTCTTACCATCTCTGAGATCTGTGCGTTCATACGGACAGACAGACAGACAGACATACGGACAGACGGACAGACGGACATGGCTATATCGACTCGGCTGTTGATGCTGATCAAGAATATATATACTTTATGGGGTCGTAGATGCTTCCTTCTGGATGTTACATACTTTTGCACAAACTTATAATACTCTATGTACCTACGGTACAGAGTATAAAAAGAAGGATATTAAAAAGAATCCATTGACCGGTATCCATTTGGAAAGGATAAAATATGCTTTTTGTCATCCAACGGAGCTAAAAACGAGAGCGTAAGTTAAAGTCGGCCCTGCCAGACTTCGAAATACCCGTTACTCAAGGCAATTAGTGTTTAATAACCCAGATAAGTATGCAACGTTTTCTTAACTCTGCCACTTATTATCTGATCTTTATGAAAATTTGTGAGATTGTACATATTGGCCACATGCACTATACTGCAAAATCTGAGCTCAATAGCTTACAAATTGTAGGAGATATTAAACATTTTTTTTATTGGGTGGGCGTGGCCAAAATTTGAAACAAACTTGATCTGCCTGCAGACAATACTAGCTTACATCTACAATTTGGTTGCTCTAGCTTTTCTAGTCTCTGAGATCTAGGTGTTCATACAGACGGACGGACGGACAGACGGACATGACTATATCGACTCGGCTGTTGATGCTGATGAAGAATATATATACTTTATGATATCGCAGATGCTTCCTTCTGGCTGTTACATACATTTGCACGACTTTAGTATACCCTTTTTACTCTACGAGTAACGGGTATAAAAACAAAACCGGTTGTATACAAAATATTTGTAGTACGGTTGAAGTCTTGTAGTTTTCGAGGTAAACATAGCAAGCAACTGACTTTGACATCGAAAATCGATAAGCGATAATTTGACCAGGGCTGCAAACCCAAAAAATTTCTTGGATCTCCGGCTCGCGGGCTCGAACCAAAATTTACCAATGGTTCAGGTGCAGAATTTTAAGGTTCAAGGTTTTTGGACCAAGGTTTTGGTTCGAACCTTGGTTCAGCCCATGCTTTATACACGTTTATATAGTAATCGACCGAAAACCGACCTACACTGTTAGGGAATTGTCTCGATTTTGGTTTGGTATGGGATTTCACAATACTTTATATAAATAGAAACACTTTCATACAGCTCATGACCATCAAAGCAATGACAAAGTGTTTCTCTTTATATAAAGTATTGTGACGAAATAAAAACTTGGAAGTGCTGAATACAGCCCTCAAAGTAAAATGCACTTTCGTAGTCCACATACGAAACGTGTTTCCACAGTAATGTGGATAATTCTATCAAGATAACAGAAGAAGTCACTAGGAAATAGTTCAAATCTATAATCGTTGTTGAACCGAACCGAAATATTTGGTTCAGAACGGGTTCAGGTTCAGCTTTAATACTTTAATTTACAGTAATTCACAGTAATCTGAAAGTCGGAATTCCGAGTTCGAACCGGTTCGGTTCAAAACCGGCTTGCAGCTCTGAATTTGACCAACTTGATTTGACAGCTAGACAAATTGCATAACTATAATGTCAACTGAAGTGTTAATTAATGTAGTTATCAACTGTGTGGCAGGATCAGATTCGTCGTCTTGGGAGTTGCGAATGGAATATATTCTTGAGTCTTCTTCCGGCTCTGACGCCATTTATTCTCCTTCTCCGCAGTATTCACCTCGCTAGCCGATTTTGTTGTCCTCTGAGGTAGTCTGCAGCTTGCTTGTTAATAAATTCGCCTATCATAGGCACATTAAGTTCCTTCTCCAACCTTCTGGTGCACATGTACCAGGGTGCTCCCGATAGTCTGCGCAGTAGTTTGAGCAGCTCTACTATAAAGCGACTTTGTAAGGTGGCTTATGTGCAAGCCAAATGTCAAGCGTTTGTCAAGGTACTCCGGGACAGTCGGCTCTCCTTAACGTAAAAGTGACATTGGCACACTTCGCTCGATTTATTCCAATATTCCAGCGCCTTGCGCAAGAAAAGCTGGTGGATTGGTGCTCTTATCAGCTCAATGGTTTCGCTTATAACTCCGGTGCTTTTGTCCGATCCGATTGTACTTTACAGAATAGATAGATATTGGGCCTAGCTTGATGTAAAGAAAAAATAGAGAATTTCGTACTTGGATCAAGAATTTTCGAGATTAATAGTTCGATAAGAGTGAAAATTCTCGATCCAAGAGCGAAATTCTTGATCCAAGAATGCATTTTTGATCCCGGCTTTCTTGATCCAAGAGCTTCAATACTTGACTTAAGTACGAATCGTTCTCATTTCAATTAGAATAGTTCTTGAGTCAACTGCTAAACATACTCAAATTCAAGATTGCTCATTCTTAAATCAAGAGCATACAGCACTGTCCAAAACCGAGAACGTTCTTTCTAGTATCAAGAGCTCGTCAGATTGAACAGTAATATCGCTTACTCTTAAATCAACAACTTCACAGATTCCAATCATAAAACAACTTCAAATCAGTTGGTTTTTTCAATTTGTATAAATTTATTACATGGAAAATTAATTGTTAAATGTAGCATGTAGCAAGTTTTAGCCGGCTCTAGGAATATACAACACCTCAAAACAGCATCAGTATTTGCCTGTCAACTGTCAGTCGCACAGTGGTCGCTGAATACCAGCAATGATATAACTGGTTGGGAATTCCAAAGCTACAAGAGTGCTAAAATCCCCCTTTCATGTAAAATTCAAAACTGTAACCGCAGATTCAACGCTCTCTCAGTTTCGTTACCTTACTCTCCTCGCCTAAAAGCACCAAGCTACACTCAGAGAAAAAATCAAGAAGATCGTGCTTGATATCAAGCAGATTCGATGTCGAAAGTACGGCAACGTCGAATATTCTCGGATCCAAGAAGAAAAATCATGAAATCAAGCATAGATTTTCGAGAAGAATATTCTTGGTCTTAGAATTAGTCTTCTTGATATCAAGCATAAATAGTCTTGGATCCAAGAAAAGATCTTCTTCGATACAAGCATAAATATTCTCGACTTTTAGAATAGTTTCTCTTGGTTGCAAAAATATAAAAGTTTCGATTCCAAGAGTAGCACCGAAGATACATCGCAACACGCTCACACCACACCACCTCAAAATCCTCACACCCCAATGCCACTCTCCTCTCTCCTAATAAATTGTGATTAATTTTTAAATGCCATTTAAGAATTTTATTTTATACTTTCCTCAACTGGGACTTGAACTCAGGGCCTCGAAGACTGCAACACTCACCGACACCGATATCTCAGCCGGCACCGCCACAACGCGTTTAGACAAAGCAGCGGCGAATTCTCGGTATAAATTGTTGGCAACATCCATTGGCAATTCTGAGAGTGAGAGAGAGAATTGTTCTCATTTGTTGTTTGCTCTCTCCACTTGTGGCTCCCCGCACTTCCCTTGCCATAAAGCTCAAAGTCAAGAACGTTTGTCTGCTTGTATTCGAGCAGATTTCGTCTTAAAACAAGAAAGAAAGTCGGTCAAGCCCGACTATAACATACTCTGTACCAAGAAAATTTGTCTTTTGATCATAACTCGAAAACCGTTCATCCGATCTTCTTCATTCCTTTGGCGGATCGATAAGTTATCCTAATAACTAAATATGTCCAGAAGGAACAAGCCATCCATCTATAAAACTGTGGGAGATATGACTTTTTTCTAAATTGCGGGGGCGGGAGGGGCGTGGCCAAAATTGAAAATAAACTTGATCTACCCGCAGACATAAGAAGCATATGTCCCATACATGTCAAACCTCTATCTCTTACCATCTCTGAGATCTGTGCGTTCATACGGATAGAAAGACGGACGGACATGGCTATATCGACTCGGCTGTTGATGCTGATCAAGAATATATATACTTTATGGGGTCGGAGATGCTTTCTTCCGGCTGTTACATACTTTTGCACAAACTTTTAATACTCTATGTACCTACGGTACAGAGTATAAAAACCCGGGATGACAACCTTAAATTCTGATAGAAGGGACTTCTGTAAGCATCACCCCATACCCAGCTTTTCTTCAAAGTAGATTTTTCTCTTGAACCATTAACAACTAAGTGGAAATTGTTGTCGCTTTGTGTTGCTAGTACTAAAGTACACATAGAGTGCGACCCTAGGGTACAGTTGAGAAACTGAGAATTAGAAGATGTTCACAGAAGCCCCTTCTATTAGAATTTAAGGGTTCTTTCCAAAAGTTTTGGAGTTTACCATGTAATATTTAGTAAACAAAATTATTTATCGATTCGCCAAAAGATTGTTAAAGATCAAATGAATAGGAGTCAAGTTATGCGCAATAGAATGTTCGCTGGTGCAGCAACAAAATTCATCATTTCGCTGTTACCGAACATATTACAGTCGGTATTGAACGACTTTGTATATGTACATTAATTCGCTCAACTCATTTTAGATGAAAGTTAAGGAAGTGTAAGGACTCCAGTTTATATCATCAGAGTAGGCTTTGCCTTCGGCTATGGCTTTCCTTTTAGCTGGAATTATTGATCCACAATTGTGTTAATTGCCTTGCCCTGTATATAATTCTTGGCCCCCTTGGCTGAGGTGGCGCTATAAATAAATACATTTCAGGCAATTTCCGTTGCATTGGCGGGGCGTGTCCACTTGCCGCCGTCGCTCACTCACACTCACCTATGGCAAGTACAAATTGCGTCCCTGTAACTTCTCATTTGGGCCCATTATTTAGTTGCTCGTTTTGCGCTATTTTTTCGCTCTGCTTTTAAGCTTCTCCTTTTCGAACAAAAAAAAAAAGGAAGAGAGAAAGAAAATACACACAAATATACAAAAAGAAGCAAATTTTTCGGTGCATAAATTAAAATGCAAATCCTCCGCATGGAAAAATCCCCCTGTAATTAACATACATTAGCACGAGGAAATGTAAAACTTTTCTTTCATTTTTCGTGTTTTATTTTGTTGCAACGGCGCGGACCTGGCTTCAAGTTTCTACATACATTTTCGTTAATTTCTGGACAATGACAGTTAGGTAATGTGAGCAAGTGGCCGGGGGTGCAGGGGGGCACAAATATCAAAATACAGGGCAACTTTCTCATGCATATGCAGCATTTTCCCGTTGTTGTTGTTGTTGTCGCCGGAGCATACATACATTTACGTAATCAACAGAAGGTCCGTGTACTTGCATAATGAGTAAATTACACCAACCCCCCGCTGCTGCCAAGCATTTTTGCTCAATTTGGCCCGGCCCTTGGGCCGGACTTGACTTTTGTTGGATTTTTCGTTTCATTTTCAGCCGATGTGTGTGTGTTTCTTTTTTTTGCAACTTGAAATTTTTCCACATGGAAAATTATTTGATTTATTTCCACTTGGACACACTGGCACTGCAATAAATCTTCGTTCAATATGGCAGAGTTGCACAGCAGGCCGAGAGGACAAGAGCAGCAGCAGCAGACGGGGTGGGGGGGACCTATGGGGGCTGCACATAAGTCTACTTATTTACATTAGACTGGACCTCACTTGTATGACAATTTTATATGCAACTAAATAAACTGCAGCCAACCTGCAACTGTTCCTTTGTTTCTGAGTATAATTAACCAGTTTTGTGGCCTTGTTTGAGGTTTATGAGCCAAATTTCTAGATTAGTTAGTTCCACATTTTGAGGTCCAGACTAATCTACAGTTGCCAAGGACATGCGTTGGTATGGCTGCCTTGTGCGTATTGCAAACGCAGTTGAGAACTAAAATTTTATTTAGTGTTTAGTGCGGCTCCTTTGACAGCTGCAAATGCAGCAACAACAACAATGAGCAGAATTTTTGGTAAAGAATTTGGTGCTTTTTTTTTTATTTTTGGCCAACTGACCACAGAGTAATGCTTTCAAATTTTCTTGTAAACTTGTGAAAATTTCTGCCACAATGGCAACCGGGGGGAGGTCAGTGTGACAAGCACGAGTTATGCTTTTGAGGCTGTGGCTGCTGCGTCTGCGGCTGCCCAGACGTGCTGGCAGGTCTATAAAATGAAACTTTATTACACACATGCGGCGTGTTAAGGGGGCGGTGGTGGTGGGAACGACGCAACCATTATGCAACGTAATTGAATTGTTTCGGGCTTCCTTCCGGCAACACTTGCAAGGGTCACATGCGCCGTCTCTAAAGTGGTCCACGCCCACTTTTGGGCCACTTGTCTTAATTTTGCTTGAACCGAAAAATTTGCCTACCATTTTGTGTTTCTTTTTTGTTTTTTGGCCCCGGCAATTTAATGAAATTTTATTATTATGAACATGCCCATTAAAGTTTATTATATGACCAAGTGCGCTCCATAGTGGAGAGTCCCGTGGCTATTTGTTTGCTCCTGTTTGTCCCAGGTTAACCGCCAAAAGTTACTGCATAGCTTAAGGCGTCGTGGGTGCAACATAAAAGGAATAGCCGAGAATCATTTGACCATACGCTCAAAAGGAATTTCTAGCCGTATCCCTGTGAATGGAGAGACAGAGAGAGAGAGAGAGCTGTGGTCGCCGTTGCCGCTTTTGAAGTGGGTTTTTTTGCACATGGCGGAGTGGCAGAAGGAAGCAGCGTGTTGGAGCATTAAAATAAATACAAATTAAAATATTTGCTGTGTGTACGAGTGTTTAATGAACTTTCTTGAATTGCTTGGAAATGTTTTTGGTGGTGGGTAAAGAGACACATTTATGTAAAACATGGCTGAACCCTTTAATCTGCTTATGTCACTGTTTGTTTGTTATGCAATCTCGCAGCAATTGCACAACGGAATTGTTATATCCTGAAATAGTAATTACCCTGCAAACATTTAGTCCTGTTACTTATCTCTCTCGACAAACAGAGGGCTTGTCTTCACTTGAAGATAGTTTGTCAACTTAGGGACCGATTTCTCATCTTCTAAATAGCTGATATGTGTCAGATAAACTTCGATTTTGCTCTGTTATTTGTAGGTTTATGTGACAGATGGCTCTATGTAGCAGATTAGATAACGGCCCTTACATATACAACAAAATACATCAGATAATTAGTTGCAAGAATATATTGTTGAATGCTTTTAGGTAGTTAATAGATTCGATTTAATTCCTAACGTCTATCAACCAAATTATGTCATGAAGCAGGCGTGCCCTCGCTATAAACACTTCAGACTCATGTGTTGTTGCTTAGCGATTGCCGAGCGTAAACGAATGATCACGCAGAAAGAAATTGCAGCAACAACTTCGTATGTTTCTCTCGTCTCATTGTCTCCCATGCCTCAGGCGAAATTGAAGGCAAACCCAATTCGTAAAGTGTAGTTTTTCAAAAAAAAACACATAAAATTCAGAAAAATTCTTGAAATCTTTATTTGAATCGATAGTACGGTCCATATAATTTAATGTTTGAAGATTATTTCATGCAAATGTTGACCGTGACTGCGCCTCAAATGGTCCATCCGCTTAGTCCAATTTTGGCATACTCTTTCCAACATTTCAGCCGGTATCTCACCAATAAATGCTTCAATGTTGTCTTCCAATGCGTCAATTGAAGCGGGCTTGTCTGTATAGTCATGAGCTTTAACATAGCCCCACAAAAAATAGTCTAAAGGCGTTAAATCGCACGATCTAGGCGGCCAATTGACCGGTCCCGAACGTTAAAATAAAATGTTCACCGAACTCGCCTCTCAATAAGTCCATTGTTGCGCGTGCTGTGTGGCATGTGGCACCGTCGTGTTGAAACCACATGTCATGCGAGTCAAGCTCTTGCATTTTGGGCAAAAAAAAGTTGGATATCATCTCACGGTAGCGCTCACCATTCACAGTTACGTTACGATTCGCATCATTTTTGAAGAAGTACGGTCCAATGATGCCACCAGCCCATAAACCGCATCAAACTGTGACTTTTTCTGTATGCATTGGTAGCTCTTGCAATGCTTCTGGCTGATATTCACTCCAAAATTCGACACTTCTGCTTATTTACGTACCCATTGAGCCAAAAATGAGCTTCGTCGCTGAACACAATTTAAGCGCGCGATGAACTTTCTTAACAGAGCACGCATTTTGATCATAAAATTCAATAATTTGCAAGCGTTGTTCGTTTGTAAGACGATTCATGGTAAAATTTTAGACCAAACTGAAGATGTTTGACAGTGAAACAAAACACGAAAAGTGCGTGAACTGTTTAAACCAGTGTTGCGAAAAAGATAATAGCTAAAAAATCACCCTTTATAAGCGTAGTGTGCACCGTTGATTTTGTTGTTGCCATGCACTTCCGACAGCCAGATGCACACACAGCATTAGGCAATAATCGGTTTTCTCTTTCGTTTTCTTGTGGTTGTTGTTGCTTTTTATACACTGTTCGCATTGAAAATGAGAAAAGGGGGACTACTAAGTTGTGCGGATGTATGTAACAGTGAAAAGGAAACATTTCCAATCCCATAAAGCATATATATTCTTGATCAGCATGAACAGCCGAGTCATGTCCGTCTTTTTGTCCGTATGAAAGCACAGATCTCAGAGATGGTAAGAGATAGAGGTTTGACATGCATGGGACATATGCTTCTTCTGTCTGCAGGCAGATCAAGCTTATTTTCAATTTTGGCCACGCCCCGTCCCGCCCCCGCAATTTGAAAAAACGTCATATCTCCCACAGTCTCTAAAGATAGAAGGTTCGTTCCTGCTAGACATATTTAGTAATCAGGATTACTTATCGATATGCCAAAAAAATGGTGAAGATCGGATGAACGGTTGTCGAGTTATGATCAAAAGTTTGTTCGCTGCAGCAGCGCAATAGCAGCGCTGCTTTAAGCCGTAACTTTAGCTTCAAAACATTGTCCGGATGTTTGTAACGCATAGAAGGAAGCATTTCCAACCACATGAAGTATATACTATATAGTCTTGATCAGCATGACGAGCTGAGTTGTTTTAGCCGTGCCCGTCAGTCCGCCCGTCTGTTTCCGTCAGTTTGAATGCTGTTGTCCCGATACTTTCCTGGTAGTCTTGTAGTACAAATACGCTGCACATTTATCGTAACCGACCGTATCGGATGACTATATCTCATAGCTCCCATAGAAACAATCGGTCGGAAAACTAGTTTTGGTGAGAAACACTTTTTTCTTTTCAATGGAAACGTCTTCAAACTTTGTAATTGTAGGTTTCCTATGTTTTTTTATAATTCCACCAAGTTTTATTAAAATCGGACAACTATATAGTATGATATAGCTGCCATTCAAAAGTTAGGTCTGAAAAACAGTCTTAGTTAGAAAAACTAGCAATTTTGTTTATGGTTGTTTCACATGCTTTCACATAATTTGACAAATTTTTGGCCAAATCGGATGACTATTTCATATAGCTACCATACGAACGATCGGTTGGAAAATGGGAAAAAGAGTATTTATTTGAAAATATTTAAGCCAGCACTTGCAAGGGTATAAAAACTTCGGCACAGACGAAGTTAGCTAAGCTTTCTCGTTTTATATTTTAGTATCCCCATTAAGTTACTCTTTCCTATCTCACAGAAGAGACTTTTTCCATTTCAACGATTTTAAGCCGATTTTCTGACCAGTTTCGACTCATTTTCAAGTCATTCGCTTGTCTTTCATGAGTCATATCTTAATAAACCACATTAACTGAACTGAAGACCACGGCGACTGCATCAATCCCTGACGCCAACATCTAAGCAGACTTTGTCACAACGCGCTTAAATTTATGCTATAAAATGCGCTTTTTTCTGAATGTAGTTGCATTTTTTGTGGTACACACTTTCGTTCTCGAAAACCATTGAACGCATCCACTCCAACTTGACGGCTATTTGACAAGTGACATTTATGTTATATTGCTGCATCAAAAGTTTTTGGCTTCAGTTGCTGGCATTCAGGGGAATGGGGCTCGTCCGAAAGTCATGTTATCGTAATTGGCCTGCATAAGGGGGGGCAACGAAAAAGGTGGAATCTGTCGGAAATCATCCTATCGCACCGTGAAGTTATTTGAGATATTGATGGAAGTGAAGTACTCGCGAAATTCTGTCCTTAGCGTACGATTTATACAAGCCGCTCAAAGCTGCGAAAGATTGAATTCGTCGAAATCCACTGCGCAAGCATAAAATCAAGTCTCTTGAGATGAATATCAATAGCGTATCATAAAAACGTGACTTGGAACTCAGTGCATATAAAAATTGAAACCAGGGCTGCAAGGAGCTCCTGCTCGCGGGTTCGAACCAAAATTTGAAAACGGTTCAGGCTGAGAATTTTGAGGTTTAAGGTTTTTGGGCAATGGTTTTGGTTCGAACTTTGGTTCAGCCCATGCTTTATACAAGTTTTTATATAGTCATCGACCTAAAAACGAAATAAACTGTAAGGAAATTGTGTCGATTTACGTACCAAAAGTGTTTCCACATTAACGTTAAGCTCTTATTTTGTAAAAAAAAATCAACAAGCTTTGGAGAAAAGAATCTCAACAAGAACAGAGGCTTATACAGGGTTGCCCATATTCGACGGACCCATGTTTTTTTTAAAAAAATCAAAGAAAAAAATAAAAATTTGGCGGTTGGCAATCTTAATCATTTAATTTGTTCCAAGTAGATTTGTTTACATCAATTTTTGAATATGATATCTCTCAAATGGCCGCCTCTGGCGTTGATGGCGTATTGTGCCCTTTTTGCAGCATTTTCCATCGTTTTCGCCAACATTTCGGCCGGAATAGCGGCTATTTCTTCACGAATGTTGTCCTTGAGCTCTTCTACGGTCCTTGGCTTGTTAACGTAAACCTTTGACTTCAAATATCCCCACAAGAAGAAGTCAGGCGGCGTCAAATCGGGCGAACGCGGTGGACAGTCCAAATCACCACTGTTCGACATCAAACGGCCCGGAAACAATTTCTTCAGAAAATCGATTGTTATGCGACTTGTGTGCGGTGGAGCGCCGTCTTGTTGAAACCAGAACTGCCTCATACGCTTTCGACGAATAATTGGCATCACAAAATTGGTCATCATGTCGCGATAACGCTCCTGGTTGATGGTAACAGCATGGCCATTTTCATTTTGGAAGAAAAACGGCCCAATGACCGTTTTCGCACTAACGCCGCACCAAACTGTGACTTTTTCGTCATGAAGAGGCACTTCTTGAATCTCCTGAGGATTTTCAGTGGCGTAAATACGGCAATTTTGCTTATTTACGGTCCCATTCAATGTGAAATGGGCTTCATCGGACATGATAATTTTGTTCCAAAATTGCTCGTCATCTTCGGCCATTTCGATGACTCTTTGGGCCCATTCCAATCGACGAGGCTTGTCCGCAGGCAACAATCTTTGCGTCAATTGAATTTTGTAGGGGAACAAATGCAAATCAACGCGAATAATCCGTTGTAAAGTGGACCGAGCCATGCCCAACTGCTGAGAACGGCGTTTTTGGGATGTTCTTGGGGACCTCTCAACACTGGCTCGTACGGCAGCGATATTCTCGGCCGATCGCCTTGGTCGACTTTTATTTGGCCTCTTCGGATTGGAAAGAGCCTCACCAGTCGAAAATTTTTCGTATAAACGCTTAATGGTGTTCTTAGAAGGCGCACTTTTCACATTTTTTAATTTTTTAAAAGCACGTTGAGTTTTCACAATTGACTTGTTCTGTTAAATGTAAATTTCAACTATTTCAGAGCGCTCGCGTGGCGTGTATTGTTCCATGGTAAAAATCAGCTTGGACTGACGCTTCAAACGCGGTATGTCATTAAGCGATCTGACATCTCTGTCAAAAGTTATGGCGTTGCAAGATGGGTCCGTCGAATATGGGCAACCCATATCCATGTGTAGGGATTTTAATGGTTATTCTGAACATTTTTATAGATGCTTACATTAAGCTTTACTGCCGATTGTAAGACTCAGTCTTACAGAACAATCAGGATAAGAGAAGATGCTGCTAGAAAATAGGTCAAATTTGTTCAAGTCTTTAATTATAGGTTCGAAACAGGTTCAGGTTCAACTTTAGTACCTTAAGAGGTTCGGTTCGAGGTTCGGTTCACAGTAATCTGAAAGTCGGAATTCCGGGTTCGAACCGGTTCGGTTCAAACCGGTTTGCAGCCCTGATTGAAACAAATTCGCAAGTCAAATTGGAAAGCATTGCCTCGCCAGTGCGCGAACAATGCCCACAGACGAATTCTGTGGACTGACGAGAAAATTTGCATTGAAGCGCTTCCTTTTCCGAGCACTGCAATTGATGAGTGGCCTGAATGACTTCTTTGGATTTGCTGAAAGGTCGAACAATAAAGGTACGGATACCGATACAGACACTCTGTTGTTGTTCTCAACGGCTTTTCAGCGATTCAAGAATTAAGCGGTTTAGTTTGCTAGTTTCACAACGAAATCTTTGTGCATATTTGCATTGGTTTTTCCAAATTTAACAAATTTCATTTCGATTGCTTCCATTTTTAGCACTTTTTGTTGTTTCATGTACGCAAAAACAAAAGGCATAGAGGATTTGCACAGCAGAACTGCCATGGCAGCGATGCTTTTATTAGTTTAGTTTTTGAAATTAAACGTATTTGCATGTCAGACTGTCACTCACATGAACCCCAAAAAACCGTATAACATTTGCATCTCTTTCAGTGTGTGTGTGCGTGTGTAGTTGATGCAGTTTTTTTTTCTGCATTTGGCAAATGTTATAATAGTGTTGCTCGATGCCTTTGGTGTCTTTTGTCAACGTATTTGGTAATTGTTGTTGCTGCTGCCTTGCTTTTGCCGGCTGCTGCATTTGTAAAGTGTGCAATTTAATTGCTTTTTAGGTTTTTGCGTGTGTGTGTGTGTACGTATCCTGTCGCCTGGCAGTAACTACTGCTCACACAAAAGAAACTCGAGTACGACATTTGCGGACTCGGGTACAATATTTCGCTTTTAAACTGAAAGCTACCGTTTTATTGTCTTGGCACGAATGTCAATGGCTGCCGCTTGCATGTTGGTTAGTTGGCTGCCATCGAAATTCCGGATTTAACAGCAAAGTAACCAAAATGCAATTGTTTTGCAATTGGCATTTTGACCACATTCTGACACCCGGCCAATGGCGAGTGTCAACAGCAGCCACTCCACACACTCACTCACACACACATGCGTAATTTATTTAGCATTTCAAATGTTTTTCCACACTAAAGAGAAAGCATTAGGCACAGGATCTGCTGTCGATATGCTGAAAAATCCTTAATTGAAAATGAATTTGGTTTTTGGAAAAATTTGTTGTTGCTGCTGCTGCTGCTTCACCACTGGTGGAGCTGCTTTTTTTTTCTCCAACTACTAATTCAGAATGTTTTGTGTGTTTATCTGCCCGGGAATAGGGATGTGGGGATGTGGGGTGGGCGGGTGAGTTTGAGGTGGCCATTTGCATATTTGCCCAGCCTGCAGCTCACATACCGGCCATGGGCTTCATGCTGTTATCCTTTTGGCACAGCTGGGCCACTCTGTTTACTTGGTGTCGCCAAATCTGACCATGAATCGGACCGGGCTGCCTCTTTATATATCTTCAGCAACAACAATTGGCGCTTATTGTGCGTTTCGTATGCGCACAGGCAAATACAAAAATGCCGGGTGTACATATTTGAATTCGTCAACGTACAATGGGACGGAGTGAGGTTTGGAAATCAAAAGTCTACACTTTACCAAGTTGTTAGATAAAAGTGGCCAACACAAAACGATTAAATCAGATGACAACTCTTCCCATTAGTCTGCGTTTGTGGGCCTACAAAGTAAATGCTTGGAATAAGTTGGTTTTCTCTATTTGAAACAAGTAAGAAAGTCGGCCAAGACCGACTGTAACATAGTCGGTACCAACGAAATTAGACGCTCAGCATAAAATTTGATGCTGAAAGCAGCGCTGCAGCAGCGAACCTTCTTTTGATCATAACTCGACAGCCGTTCATCCGATCTTCCCTATTCCTTTGGCGGTTCGATAAATATGTCCAGAAGCAACGAACCATCTATCTTTAAAACTGTGAGAGATATGACGTTTTATCTAAATTGCGGGGGCGGGAGGGGGCGTGTCCAAAATTAAAAATAAACTTAAACTGCCTGCAGACATAAGAAGCATATGCCACATTCGTGTCAAACCTCTATCTCTTACCATCTCTAAGATCTGTGCGTTCATAAGGACAGACAGACGTATATGACTTGAATGTTGATGCTGATCAAGAATATATATACTTTATCGGGTCGGAGATGCTTCCTTCTGGCTGTTACATACTTTTGCACAGAGTATAAAAATAGAGGAAAGTTAACTTCGGCTCGTCCGAAGTTTGTATACCCTTGCAGTTCGTTTGCTAACTACTTTGAAGCACATTTCCACTGAAAACAAACAAGTTTTTCTCACTAAGACTACACTCAGAATCATATTTGATCTTACTATGCCCCTTTTGTATTTAAATTAACTAAAAACCACATTGAATTGACTAAAAACATATTAAAACAGCGAATTTCAGTTTCCCCTTTTATATTCCCTATGCAGGAAGTTCCTACTTGAGAATTACAAGCAGTCGTATTTTAGCAAAATGCCAGAAAGATATTTATAAATAACTGTAGGCTATTCAATACTAGATGGCCCGGCGAACTTCGTACCGCCTAACAATAAATAACTGTAGTGGGTTAACTTAATAATATAAGTACAACATTTATTAAATTCAATAGTTTAAAAAGATAATTGCTTTTATGAAGCACTTCGGTTAATACTTTTCATTGAAGAACCTTGTGATATACAACAGTTTTAGTTTTGTTATCAGGGGCAAAAATAAATAAAGCAGAGGGTTTGCCGACACGTAAACATGCCACGTACAGTTGACCATGAGAAAAACATGCATTTTCCAAATTCAGACCACAAACATTTAAGGACTGGCATTGTGATTTGTTAATCGTCTTTTCGTAATTTGGCGAATGCAAGTCAAATCGGAAATTTAATTCGTTTAAACCCAAAGTGCACATCAGTTGGGATCATCGGAATCCTCGGAATGAGAACTTCGTCACCTTTAAATTTTCCTTTGATTATCGCCGCGTGAATCACATTGGCCATTAATTTTCTTATCAACAAACGCTTTCCATTGCATAGTTTTGGTTGGCTTAGATTTCGAAGCATGATGACTACCGAGCCAACCTTTAGTTGCAAATTGTGCAATAGTAGGCCAGGCACATCCAACGCGTTTAAAAATTATGTTGCATAGTTGGTGGCATCGTCCTCGTTTGTTACACAGTCGATCGATTTGAATGTATGCAGAATTCCAATGATCTGATTCTGAACTACAAAGTTTAAGTCATCCACATCTTTATTTTTAGCCGCTAAAATTGCTCGCTCACTCAACCATTCGATATATTTGTGGTTAGCAATGATGTTCGGGAATACTTTTTGGATCCGGGCCGTTCCACGGGCTGCCTCTCTTTGCTCTTGTGATTGAGAAGCACGAAATCTGCTCATACTCATACAACAAAACAAACAATTCGAGTGGCAGTCACAGACTGCTGTTTACGGGTGTTTAGACCATTTATTTAAATACTTTTTATGAGCGATTCTGTTAGGCGGAGCCGCTACAAATCAAACAAATCAAATGTCATGAAAATCCGTCCAGCCGTTCTTGAGTTATAAGTGGAGTAACTAACCCCACTTTGTTTTATATATATAGATATATAGTATTTTAGCCGTCAATCAGCTAGCACACGTGATGGCACAACTGGTTGAGACGGCATTCCAATCGAGTTTAAGTCCAGAGGTCCCGAGTTCGAGTCCCACCAGAGCAGAGTAAGTTAAAACTTTTCTAAAATTTATATAATTCGCAGTTTTTCAGAACCAAATCTAAAAGAATTCTACTCCTGGATTCCATTACAAAGAAAATTGAGTATTGAATATTAAAATATCAGTGTATTTTTCCCTGAGTGTACTTTTCTGACTCTACTTTTCTATGACAGCTGTACTATATAGATGTCCGATTTCGACTAAACTAAGTGGAATAATGGGAAAGCATAGCAAACTAAGAAATACAAAGTTTGGTGGCGTTTCTTTGAAAACAAAAAAGTTTTTCTCACTAAATCTAGTTTCTCGACCGATCATTCCTATGGCAGCTATAACCTATATACTATATACCTATATGACATAACTTTAAAGAATTGTGTGTAAGCTTATAAAATAAATATATGCCAATTTCTAAGAGGTTCACATTGAAAACAAAAAAGTTTTTCTTGCTCAGACTATTTTTCTAGCCTTACTTTTCTATGGCAGCTATACTATATAGAAGTCCGATTTCGACCAAATTTGACAGAATTATGGAGAAGCATAGAAAACTAGTAAGCATGGAGTTTGGAGACGTTTGCATGAAAAACAAAAAAGTTTTTCTCAATAGAACTAGTTTTTCGACCGATCGTTCCTATGGCAGCTATATGTTACAGTCATCCGATCCGGCCGAGATATGTGC
This sequence comes from Lordiphosa fenestrarum, assembly GCA_035044985.1. Classification (NCBI taxonomy): domain Eukaryota; kingdom Metazoa; phylum Arthropoda; class Insecta; order Diptera; family Drosophilidae; genus Lordiphosa; species Lordiphosa fenestrarum. The sequence goes on from JAWNNO010003104.1 coordinate 17,798, forward strand.
AGCGTATTTGTAACGGAAGACATTGTGCAAAAGTTTGGTGGCGATAGCTTTAAAACTGACGGAGGAGATGGCATAGAAACAGACGGATAGACGGATAGGGCTAAATAAACTCAGTTCGTCATGCTGATCAAGAATATATATACTTTATGTGGTCGGAAATGCTTCCTTCTAAGCATTACAAACATTTGGACAATTTTAATATACTCTTAGCAAGGATATAAAATAGAATAGGCATCGCGAAACCTTTTTTAGAAGGAATAATCTGAATTGAATTTCAAATGCTTGCAAAAAAATATCCGGGTGAACTTAATTTTAAATGAAGTTTACAATTTCCATTGTAAAAGTAAGAGCAGAAGAGCGAAACTTCAGCATATTGATCATCTATGGGCACCATAGAAAGTCTTGAAAATCGATAATGGTGAATATTGAGCAGGGCTGCAAACCCCAAAAATTTCGGTCCGGGGGTTCGAAACCATTGTAAAATTCAAGGTTTGGTTCGCGGACCGGTTCTTGGAGCCCCTGAACCCAAGGTTCTTGTTCGAACCTTGTTTCGCTTGCACCTAAAAGAATAGTTCATCTTTTGATTTATTAATAAGTTTAAAATAAAACATATATACCTTCTATCCATATGCTTAATCATAATGATCATTACTAAAGTTATTTTAATTATCAAGTCAATTAGATGGCATTAACAGCTTTTAGAAACTGCTTAGTTTAAGTCAATTAGCATTATATCTTCCAGGAGCTGTTCATCTATACTAGCTCTTAAATCAGAGAGAACAAACTTAAGTGTTGAAAATGCTCGTTCGACTGATACCTGAGCTGCTGGAACAGCTAGTATAGTAAAATCAATATTTTTTAAGTCTTCTTTATAATGACTTTTCCAAAATTTTGAAACATTTGTACACGGATGTGATCTTGGAAAATTTTCAAAGGATTCTATGACATCATTCACAGATTTTATATTTGATATTTGTTAATTGCTTTCATAAACTTCTCGTTTTCGTTGATGACGTTGAGTCATTTATTGTCAAATTGTAAAAGCATTAAGCATATTTTTTTTGGCGCTTTAGCATGTCTGGTCCGGTTCGGGTTCAGGTTCGTGGAGTCAAACATTTAAGCCGCCTGGTTGATGGTCCGGTTCGCGAACCCCAATAAACCTGAACCGAACCGGTTCTCAGAGGTTCGGTTCCGGACCGGTTTGCAGCCTTGATCGAAAGTGCTATACAGGGTTGCCCATATTCGACGGACGCATGTTTTTTTTTAAAAAATCAAAGAAAAAAATAAAAATTTGGCGGTTGGCAATCTTAATCATTTAATTTGTTCCAAGTAGATTTGTTTACATCAATTTTTGAATATGATATCTCTCAAATGGCCGCCTCTGGCGCTGATGGCGTATTGTGCCCTTTTTGCAGCATTTTCCATCGTTTTCGCCAACATTTCGGCCGGAATAGCGGCTATTTCTTCACGAATGTTGTCCTTGAGCTCTTCTACGGTCCTTGGCTTGTTAACGTAAACCTTTGACTTCAAATATCCCCACAAGAAGAAGTCAGGCGGCGTCAAATCGGGCGAACGCGGTGGCCAGTCCAAATCACCACTTTTCGACATCAAACGGCCCGGAAACAATTTCTTCAGAAAATCGATTGTTATGCGACTTGTGTGCGGTGGAGCGCCGTCTTGTTGAAACCAGAACTGCCTCATACGCTTTCGACGAATAATTGGCATCACAAAATTGGTCATCATGTCGCGATAACGCTCCTGGTTGATGGTAACAGCATGGCCATTTTCATTTTGGAAGAAAAACGGCCCAATGACCGTTTTCGCACTAACGCCGCACCAAACTGTGACTTTTTCGACATGAAGAGGCACTTCTTGAATCTCCTGAGGATTTTCAGAGGCGTAAATACGGCAATTTTGCTTATTTACGGTCCCATTCAATGTGAAATTTTAATTTTTTAAAAGCACGTTGAGTTTTCACAATTGACTTGTTCTGTTGAATGTAAATTTCAACTATTTCAGAGCGCTCGCGTGGCGTGTATTGTTCCATGGTAAAAATTTGCTTGGACTGACGCTTCAAACGCGGTATGTCATTAAGCGATCTGACATCTCTGTCAAAAGTTATGGCGTTGCCAGATGGGTCCGTCGAATATGGACAACCCTGTATATTTGTTGTTTAACCCAAAGAATATTATCATTTTTTGTAGGCTTCGAATTTTCGGTTTTTAAAGCTATTTCTCAGAATTAGTTCTGCCATTTTTTCTTAGCACAGATATTACAAAATTATGTAATGAAAGAGTACGTAAACTTTGCCACCAGTTTTCGTACTCTTTCAATATTTAACAACGTTCGGGACTACTTCTTATCCTACGATCTCATTATACTCTGTACCGTAGGTACATAGAGTATTTTAAGTTTGTGCAAAAGTATGTAACATCCAGAAGGAAGCATCTCCGACCCCATAAAGTATATATATTCTTGATCAGCATCAACAGCCGAGTCGATATAGTCATGTCCGTCTGTCCGTCTGTCTGTCCGTATGAACGCACAGATCTCCGAGATGGTAAGAGATAGAGGTTTGACGTGTATGGGACATATGCTTCTTATGTCTGCAGGCAGATCAAGTTTATTTTCAATTTTGGCCACGCCCCCTCCCGCCCCCGCAATTTAGAAAAAACGTCATATCTCCCACAGTTTTGAAGATAGATGGCTTGTTCCTTCTGGACATATTTAGTTATTAGGATAACTTATCGATCCGCCAAAGGAATGAAGAAGATCGGATGAACGGTTTTCGAGTTATGATCAAAAGACAAAATTTTCTTGGTACAGAGTATGTTATAGTCGGGCTTGACCGACTTTCTTTCTTGTTTTCCATTGTGTTCTGACCGATGATGTTGGACCGGAATTCGTCTCTTCTAAAACTCGGGCACAATATACGTAGTTCGATGTCTTGGCCACTATTGTGGTCACTGTTTTGATCACTGTTGTAGTCACTCCTTTTATTCACTGTTTCGGTCACTGTTCGGGTCTAGTATCATGGTATTTTCAACCCTTTTCATTCAACTTTTGCCCATTGTGAATGGGCACGTTTCAGAATGCCTTCGCTTGTGTCTCTGAATTGGATGAGCTTAGTGACTGAAATTGCATCTGTGTGTTTGAGTAGATGGAATAGATAGATGAATGGTTGATGGACAGACATGTGCGCTGTGAAGCTATATTTGCCACCATGCATGCAAATTGTACTAATGAGCGGGACAAATTTTGCATAGCCAAATGGCTGAGCAGCCAGAGAGCGAGACCGAGGCGAAGAAGGGCTTAATGGTGATTCACATTTATGGCATTTTTGGCCAACGGAAGACCCCTCAAAATGAGGTCAAAACAAAAAACCAGAAAATAACCGCAAACTTGCTGGCCCCTTGGTACTTGCTGTGGGGCAGTTTTCACGCACGGTCGCATCGTTCACGGAATTGTGACTGCTGCTGCTGCTGCTGCGTCTGTGACAGTTTTTGTCGCCACTCCGCAGCTGCTGCTGGTGGCCATTTTTGCTCATTAGAGTAAATGCACTTAATTAGAGCATGCCAACCGTTTGGGGGCTATCCAAAAAAACGATACAAGCCAGAAAAAGAAAAAGGCTATGATTACGCCGTTGTTAATAACAAAGGAAAAACAATGCAGTTGACACTTTAAATTAGTGCAAAATAAATAAAAGGCTAAACGAAATGCGACAAATGGCTGGCGAAATGGCAAAAATGGCTTACAAAGTTGCGCAATTCCAGTGGCCAGTAATTTGTGTGTGTTTTGCATTTCCCAGCGGTGGTTAGTTGACTGGCATCATTAGCGTTTGATTGCAGCTTGTAACTTGTGCTTTTTTTTATATTTTAGTGGAGCCATTAAAGTTCATTAAAGTTATCGGTCAGATTCTAAGCGTGGGCATGGGGTTGGGTTGGCCAGCAGAGAGTTGAATCGTTTTGAATCTTAGGCGTTGCTTTCAAGCAATCCAGACAAATGACATTTGTGTATATGCAAATATATGAAGAGTTCACTTTGTTTGTAGTAGCTGAGTTTAGTTTTATTTTGAAGCCTAAAAGCTTAATTCGACCAATTTTGAAATGACTTTGATCGCTTAACGTCTGTTTTAAACCATTTTACCGTGACTGACGAATCATTAAACGAGAAAGCTAAGCTAACTTCGTCTGTGCCGAAGTTTTTATACCCTTGCAAGTGCTCGCTTAAATATTTTCAAAAAATACTCTTTTTCCCGTTTTCCGACCAATCGTTCGTATGGGAGCTATATGATATATTCATCCGATTTGGACAAAAACTTGTAGAATTATGTAAAAGCACAAGAAACACACAAATACAAAATTCCAGGATGCTACCATTAAAAATAAAAAAGTTTTTCTAACTAAGACTGTTTTTCAGACCTATCTTTTGTATGGCAGCTATACCATATAGTTGTCCGATTTTAATAAAAATTGGTAGGATATAAAACCTACGATTACAAAGTTTGGTGACGTTTCCATTGAAAATAAAAAAGTTTTTCATACTAAAACTAGTTTTCCGACCGATTGTTCCTATGGAAGCTATAAGATATAGTTATCCGATCCGGCCGGTTCCGACAAATTAGTAGTGTGCCGCAAAAAGAAAACTCTGTGCAAAATTTCAGCTCGATAGCTTGAAAACTAAGAGACTAGTTCGCGTAGAAACAGACAGACAGACGGACGGACAATGCTCAATCGACTCAGCTCGTCACCCTGATCAAGAATATATATAGTTTATTGGGTCGGAAATGAATATTTCTATGCGTTGCAAACTTCTGGGCAAAATTATAATACCCTTTGCAAGGTTATAAAAAGTATTTGTTAACTTAGAACAAATGCCATCGAACTATAAGTTGCTTAACGCAGTGTAACAAAATGCCACAAGATGGAGAATTTTTTGTCGAGTCTCAAGCGAATTCAAATGCTCTTCTATGTGTGCCCCAGATGTTCATTGGCTTCCAATTTTTAGTCTTCGCTGCTTTTACGAGGTTTCATATTAAGAAATTTAGCTAAGCGATTTCCATAATGGATGTTGCCTGAGTGGTTAGACTTGTCGCCTTACATTTTTGATTTGCTGGTTTTAACTCATGATGACAATTAGTTACCCTTATGGGTTTTATTTCGGCTCCAGAAGCAAAACATTATCTCTGCTTCGAAAGCCAAAGTGCTCATTCAAAATCATCATCATCAATGTTTCAAAGACGAGCCTATTAGTCGAATTTAGAAATGAAACTGAAGAAAAGGCTCCTCTTTTTACAAACGATATTAAAAAAGTAAAACTAATATAGTTTTTCGGCACCAGAACTCGAACTAACAACCGCCAGTCTATGAGACAAGCACTTAAGGCACAAGTCCATGGAAGAACCTAAAGTTTAGGCACACATACAGCATCCTAGGGCTTAATTGACAGTCCTCCTCAAAAACCCAATTTTCGCCTGACATTCCCTTGTTTCGTCTTAGTGCGTCATGTAGTTCAACGGTCTTAGCATAGACCCAATTTTCGACCGATCGGCCCTTTGGCAGCCATAAGATATAGCTATCAAAATTTGACCAAATCTAAAAGCATATTTATTCAATCGTTGTGGACAAGTTTAGAAGCGCAAACATTGACCGCGTTCAGCAAAAGAACTTGCAGAATTTCACTGATAAGGTATCATGATGGAAGAGCATGTATCGAGGAAATAGTGCGCTCCATTGAAGTAATACTGCTATCTACAGCTGTAATTGTGTATCGATGGGTTTTTATACCCGTTACTCGTAGAGTAAAAAAGGTATACTAAAGTCGTGCAAATGTATGTAACAGGGAGAAGGAAGCATCTCCGATATCATAAAGTATATATATTCTTCATCAGCATCAACAGCCGAGTCGATATAGCCATGTCCGTCCGTCCGTCCGTCCGTCCGTCTGTATGAACACCTAGATCTCAGAGACTAGAAGAGCCAGAGCAACCAAATTTTATACGTAAGCTAGTATTGTCTGTAGGCAGATCAAGTTTGTTTCAAATTTTGGTCACGCCCCCTCCCGCCCCCGCAATAAAAAATGTTGAATAACTCCCACAATTCGAGCTCAGATTTTGCAGTGTAGTCTTTGTGTCCAATATCTACAATCTCACAAATTTTCAAAAGGATCGGATAATAAATAGCCGAGTTAAAAAAGTGCTGCATACTTATGCGAGCTGAGCTGAGTAACGGGTATTTCGAAGTCGGGCAGGGCCGACTTTAACTTACGCTCTCGTTTTCAATACCGATACGCGTATGTTGGTTTATTTTGTGCACTTGATTTACAAATTGTTTGGTTTTCATGGGCGATAAATAATTTGATAAAACTAAAATAATCAAATTGTAAGCAATTTCTCTGTTGACAAGTAGCAGCGCCAGGGCAAATCATTTTATTTTATTTACTTTATCTCTCCTTGACTGGGGATCGAAACAAAGGACATCTTTCACTTAAATTCAAATGGAATGGCGTCCAGCCCAGATCCAATTGATATTGACATTTGTATCTTTGTGTATAAATAAAATATATTAATTTTTTTTTTTTTTGCTTTCCATAGTTTATTTTAATTTAGCACCCCTCTACTAAATTTGTACAATTTACTTTTGCTCTTGAGAGCAACTTATATTGTGGTGTATGTTGATTTTTAGTTATAGGCATTAGCCGTTTGTGGTGAGATGTGATTTTTTCCGTGTAGAACTAGCTGTAGGGATTTTAACATCTAGTAAGTTATGGTAGGTTGTGTGAGTTGAGGTGAGTATTTACAAATGCTTGTGGGTATTTACAGGTGCAGATGAATATTTACAGGTAAGTCGGACTATGTTACAAAAGGGTAAGAGAGAGGAGAGAGAGGCTATATCGCTCTACTCGCCAGGTCTGTGGGATGGATCCTCTTTAGCCTCCTTCGAGCTCTGATCACATTTATTCTTCGTCTTCTACGGAGACGTCTCGCTAGGATGTTTGGGTCTGCTCTTGACCGCACTCTTTTTCAATGTCTTTTGTACGAATGTACCACTCGGCACCAGTGATTCTCCTGAGGATTTTGGCCTGAAAACCCCTTATTTTATTCAGGTGGGTTTTGGCAGCTATACCTCACTCAAAAAATGTATTTTCTAGTTTTTAGAAATGCACCCTAAATAATATTTCTTTCTTGTTTTTAGACAATTTTTTCTGAAACTTAGAAAAAACAGCTCTAAAAAAGAATTTTTAGAAAAGGGCGAATTCGCCCTTGAATTTAGAAAAAACGAGAGCGTAAGTTAAAGTCGGCCCTGCCCGACTTCGAAATACCCGTTACTCAGCTCAATTTGGATAAGTATGCAACATTTTTTTAGCTCGACCATTTATTATCCGATCCTTTTGAAAATTTGTGAGATTGTAGATATTGGCCACATAGACTACACTGCAAAATCTGAGCTCGATATCTTAAAAATCTTAAAAATTGTGGGAGTTATTCAATATTTTTTATTGCGGGGGGCGGGAGGGGGCTGGGCCAAAATTTGAAACAAACTTGATCTGCCTAAAATATAGACAAAAAAGTCTAGAAAATCGCCCTAAGGAATATAAAAATATTAAAAAGACACCCCTTGTAATTCTCAAGTATGAATTCCGTGCATTCGGAATATAAAAGGGGCAACTAATATTTGGCATGCTGAGAAAATCGCCCTAAAATATAGAAAAATAATCTATAAAACCGCCCTCAAATTTAGAAAAATAGAAAAAGACACCGCATGTAATTCTCAAGTTCGAATTCCCTGCTTTCGGAATATAAAAGAGGCAGCTGAGTGCTTAGCATTTGACTGCGTTATTTACTATCCTCACGCGCAAGCTTGGTAGTCGAGTGCGGTAAGATGCCTTTCGTGGTGAAGTTTCCCCGAGGTCCCCGAGTTCGAGTCACAGGCAAGGTAAAGTTAAAAACTTAAATAACGATTACTAGTAGTCAACCAACAGAAAGAAAGTATCCAATAAAAATAATATATAAGGGGTTTTAGGCTTCTCAGTGGTTCAGTCTCCTTCCTCTTCTCTCTCCAGTCCAACCTCACACCCTTCCTGTGTATAATAGTTAAAATGTTTTTTTTTCTAAAATCTAGAAAGGTTTTTCTAAAATCTAGAAAGGTTTTTCTACAATTAAGAAAATATTTTCTAGCTTCCTTAATTTCAGAAAGTCTCAGTCTTATTTTTAGAAATAATTTTTCTAAAATATATGGCGAATCGCCCTTGATCCCTTTTTTTTGGCGAATTTCTAAATTTTAGGGCGATTTTGACTGTTTTTAATTTTTGAGTGCATTTTTCCGGATTTACCGAGATATTCCATCTGCAGGCCCAGTTCTCGAATTTTCTCAGGTACTCTTGGAGTGCGTCTGTTGCCATAATCGCAGTGTCATCTGCAAAGGTGGCGATAAGAAGGTCCTTCGGGTCTTCTATAGGTATGTCCCGCACTGTGGGCATGTCAGAGGTGAAAAGCCTATACAGTGTTGGGCCTAGCACGCTGCCTTAAGGTACTCCTGCTCGAATCCTCTTTGTCTGGTTTTCTGTCTCTGCGGCCTCTTTCAGCTAAATATATTCTATTATTTGGGCTCAACAACTGTCACAGGAAAGTCTTATTATTATATTGCTTTCTTCCAACTGTAGTTTATATTGCAGAGAATAAAAAGTAAGTTCATTGAAATTTAATAAACTAAAACAATTGCTTTTTGCATATTGTTGGCAGCGAATCAACACTCCGAGAGTGCTGGCTTGGTGGAAAGGGGTTTTCTGACTTACGCCAGCCTTAGGCCAGTTTTGCTTTTAGCTTATTAGAAGCTGCATCCCCCCCGACGCTTCGCTTTGGTTTATGCAAGATTTATTAAAGTGAAATAAAACGTTGTTGATTACTCAAATATTCTCTTTTACTTACCTCACAGAGCCGTCTTTTTATTTTTCATGCATAAACTGCTCGGCTCTGCCCCAACCAAAGTCGGTGTCTACAAGTTGTTGTAATCCAGGGCATATCTCCATTAAATATTCGCAATGTAAATACATAAATACTTGAGTAAGACGCTTAACCCACACACACACACACAGACACACTCTCATGCCTTCGCTTCTGTGTGTGTGTGTGTATGTGTGGGAATTCCAGTGCTTAGCTTACTCACTCAGACTAGTCGTAGGTTTTGCCTGGCCCCAACCCCCCCAACCGCCTTGTTTGTTTGTATTCCCATCTACTTAGCATTAGTGCGTGTACTTGGGCTTTGTATTAATTTAACTGAACAGTCGGGGAGATGAGAGGCTATTCTCTGCTTAGTGTGCTAAGTAGGTGAGCGAAAATTTGTGTTTGTTGCGGCGCGCCCCCCGCACACAGTAATTAGATTCACAATTGCATTGCCTACTTGTGGGCGCGGAAATGGCATGGCAACCAAGGATTAAACCGTTTGCTGGTGGGTGCAGTTACTCATTCCACGCGATCGACGGACAATAATGATTTGGCAGAACTTGAGGATAAACCATTGGAAACGAATGCAGCATGTAGAAAATTACAGCAAAATGATGCATCAACTATTTCTATGCAATTTGATAAATATCTCTGGATGAGGCAAAATGGTAAACTAGACTTGGTACATGCAAAATATATCTGTGTGCGCTCAAGTAGGACGTGATATGCCGACAATAAGACGCACACACTCACACACACACACACACACTTAAAGTTAAAATCGGCAACAAAAGAAATCGCACATTTTGAACGTTTTGAATTCGTAAAAGGATATTTTTCACATTATAATAAGAAATGAGGCTGAAGACGCGCAGCGCATGTTATGGCCAGAATTCGCTTGGCAGCCACTTGAAAATGCAGAACAGCTGGAAAATCATATAAACACAAATAATAAAATCGACAATTTGGCAAGAGGCGCACGCACACATATGTATCTGCATGCATATATGTATGCAAGGTTGTGTGTTTGTGTGTGTGCACATAACCGCAAATGTACTGGCAACAAAACGTGCGGCGATTTCATAAAAACTTGAATGAAAACTCTCTAAGGAAAAGGGGTTAATTTTCCAAGACAAACACAAACACACACACACACACACACAAACGAAATTGAAACAGTGACGACTAGGCGACGCCGTTGGCATGACCTCAGCAGCTTCTGGGGTACAGTAAAATGTATAAAACTGAATTCAGCTCAGAGCCAGATCAGTTAAACTTTCCTTTAAGGGGTTACATGGATTTCGCGGCTTCAAAAAATTGTTTTTTTTTTATTGTCTTATTAAATTCTACAACATCTCTAGAATATTGTCCTAAAATTTCAAATCGATCCGAGTAGTAGTTTTGGAGATACCCTCTGAATAAGTTGAGCGCTCCAGGGTATGAAGGAGCAGCTGCTCATCTACTATAGTTAGATAATAAGTTGAAAACAGGGACTCTAATCCTTGAGTTCTGTTATAAAAATCGAAATTTAATGATAATTTATGATTTTTATTCCATTATTTAAAAAAAACAAGTAAGGGCGCTGCAGTCGAGTTTCCCGACCACAAAATACCCTGTTCATTTATTTTCATTTATTTGTTTTTGAATTTTTGAAGATGTCATCCTAAATGTAGGCAATACTTTTCTAGTCCTGAGGGCTATTATCAGCCCAACTGTTTCGCTTATAACTCCGGTGTTTTTGGTCCGATCTGATTGTACTTTTCAGAATAGATAGATATTGAGCCTAGCTTGATGTATACTAAACCACGAGGCTCTAACTTGAAAATTGTGGATCTGACGGCTTTTTAGGTCTTGGATTTATAGAGGAGGTCTAGGTTTTTTGGGGATAAAAGGGGGACGGGGTGGAATTTTTCAAATCTGAAACAAACTTGATCTGCGTACAGCATAAATCTACCTTCGTGCAAAAATTTGTGGCTCTATCTCTTATAGCCTCTGAGATCGACGCGTTCATACAGACAGACAGACGGACAGACGGACAGACGGACAGACGGACGGACGGACAGACGGACAGACGGACAGACGGACAGACGGACAGACGGACAGACGGACAGACGGACAGACGGACATGGCTATATCGACTCGGCTGTTCATGCTGATCAAGAATATATATACTTTTTGGGGTCGGAGATGCTTCCTTCTGGATGTTACATACTTTTGCACAAACTTATAATACTCTATCAGCATCAACAGCCGAGTCGATATAGCCATGTCCGTCTGTCCGTCCGTCAGTTTGTCCGTCTGTCTGTCCGTATGAACGCACAGATCTCAGAGATGGTAAGAGATAGAGGTTTGACGTATATGGGACATATGCTTCTTATGTCTGCAAGCAGATCAAATTTATTTTCAATTTTGGCCACGCCCCTTCCCGCCCCCGCAATTTAGAAAAAAATCATATCTCCCACAGTTTTGAAGATAGATGGTTCGTTCCTTCTGGACATATTTAGTTATTAGGAAAACTTATCGATCCGCCAAAAAAATGAAGAAGATCGGATGAACGGTTTTCGAGTTATGATCAAAAGACAAATTTTCTTGGTACAGAGTATGTTATAGTCGGGCTTGACCGACTTTCTTTCTTGTTTGATATTACGTTCCTGTCTGTGCTTGCTGAATTTTGTAGATTTTTGGTCTGAGCCAAGGCTCGAACCAAAACCTTCTCCCAGAAACCTGGAACCTTAAATTTACGAACCTTGACCATTCGTTAATTTGGGTTCGAACCAGTGTACCGGACATCCGAATATTCATTTGGTTTGCAGCGCTGTTCTGAATTGTGGTTGTGTAAAGATTTGTGAAATAAAACATGAATAAATGTACAGGTTGACAACTGGTTTTAAACTGGTTACAAATGGCTGCTGCCGGGGACAATTGTCCGATGCGAAGACTGGAATATCTGGTTTTAAGCTAGATACTTTCCCTGCAGGATATCTTAAGATGCCAAGGACTTTTGAGATTCAAACGAGCTCGATACTAACAGTTCAAGAAAGAAAGTGATTTGTGTGTTCCAGAGACAAAACAAAAATAAACACATGAACCTAATTGTACATCACCAACTAAGGCACAGCACTGCAGAAGTGCCCGAAATAATTAGATTCAAGTCAATCAAGAGCAGAAAAAGCGAAGCTAGTGAAAAAATCAAGAACGATTACAATGAAAGTTGCAGTTTTCCTTAAGCAAAAAAAAGTTCGCTACAAATTTGCTTTGGCTATTGTAGAGCAAAATAGAAATATATTATATCAAGTCACTGTTAAAATCAAATATTGACAAATATGACTAATGCGTTGTAGGTAAGATTATGTTAAACAAAAGGTTAAGCCTTAAAATTCTCAAATCTAGCCTTCCTTAACTTAAAAGGCAACACACACAACCATTTATAAATATCTTGCAGAAAAATTCACAGGATATCACTTAGGAAAATAAGGGATGACTTAGTGAAGCAACAGCTGGTTGCTGCCTGGGTGCAGTGATGCATGGGAACTGCGTTATCAACGGTATGTAGGTTGCCAAGTGACCGTAACTAAGGGAAACAAAACAAACGTACAAGACCAAAACAGTAGGACGAGAAAATCCAGGCAAGTCGAACGAGAGAAAAGCTAAAGCGTACAAGGAAAATGGTAAGAAAATACTGTAAAAGATACTTGAGATACTTTTGCGAATGCACATTGCATAGATACTTTCACGTGGCAAAACGGATTCGGCAAGTTCGCGGCATGTGGCCAGTGGCGGCGGGGGTGGAGCAACAAGCAGGCAGCAGCGCAAGCCCCCTGCACCGGCCACCCTGGAGGATTTCATCATGAGACGAGACTATACTGGAGCCAGAGCTTTTTTGGAGGTAGGAAAATAAAATGCTGTCCTCAATGCGTGCACTTACAGGAAATATTTCGCAGTACGCCAACGAGGAGGAGGAAGAGGGACATGTCTCGCAACAACGTCAAATCGATCAATGGATTGCTTATTGCAATTTCCATTTGGGTGACTATCAGCAGGCCCTTAATCAATACAAAGCCATACAGCAGAATGGAGAACCGCAGCTCGAACTTAATTTGTCAGTGTGCATGTTCTATCTGGGCCTATACGAGGAGGCTCAACAGCTGATGGCCGTTGTAGAGAACAACCCACTGAAGCAACGACTCTTGTTTCATTTGGCCCACAAGCTGGGCAGCGACGAGCAGTGGGCCAAACTGCTTGACGAGCTGCAAAATTCACCCAGCGTGGAGCAGCAACTGAGTCTGGCCTCCATGCATTACATGCGGGCTCATTATCAGGAGGCCATCGATGTCTACAAGCGTGTGTTGGTGGATAACAAAGATTTCATGGCCATTAATGTGTATTTAGCTTTGTGTTTCTACAAATTGGACTACTATGATATGTCCCAGGAGGTTTTGGATGTGTACATTAGTCAGCATGGTGACAGTACCATTGCAACTAATCTGAAGGCCTGCAATCGTTTTCGTTTGTTCAATGGACGAGTGGCGGAACAGGAGATCAAGAATATTGCCGACAATGGAACCTTCGGAGCGGATTTGATACGTCACAATTTGGTAGTGTTTCGCAACGGAGAGGGTGCTCTGAGGGTTCTGCCTGGCTTGTTGAACATTATACCCGAGGCACGTTTAAATTTGGCTATTTACTATTTAAAGCAAGGCGATGTCCAGGAAGCTCATGCACTGATGAAGGAAATGCAGCCAACATCCCCCCATGAGTATATACTCAAAGGAGTGGTACATGCGGCTCTGGGACAACAATTGGGTTCAGTAAGTAAATGAATGGGAAATGTTACCAGTACACTCAGAAAAATGTAAGAACTTTGCACTTGAGTTAAGTATAAACGTTAAGTAGAACAATACTTGATTCAATTACAGAATTTTGATGTCTTGTAATTTTTTCTAAAACCGCAATGCTTTAATTTACATTTCGAAATATTTTAGCATCTTTTTGATCATACGTTTAGGTTTCAATCTTCTTAACTCAAGCTCAAATGACTCTCAAAATAAGTTCAAAAAATTACTTTTTCTCATCTCAAAGTGTTCTTAAGCAGTACCCAACTTGTTCTTCTCTGTGTCGACCAAAAACCAAGATGGTATTACTGTAGGTTACAAATCTACCAGCAAATCTACCAGCAAAAGATTCGTCTGACGTTAGTTCGTAGTTCCCGTTGTTTATTTTATGGAGCTAATTAGTTCATTTGTGTACTCAAGCCAATATTTCTTTTACTTAGTCACTTTTTTTAACGATTTCTTTTACTTTGGGCTCGAAATGTTCGTGATTCAAAAACGTTTGTTCTCATTTAAAAAATTTTAATTCTCGTTATTCGAATTTAGAACGCTTCGTACTTGGTTTAAGTATCTCCAAGAACAATACGTTATTGCAATTCTTTGTTTAAAACGGTATAAATTCTACAAAAAAACATTTCCTGATTCTTGATCCTGTTTTAAGTTTCCACTGTTTCGCTTTTTATACCCTACTCCCATTAAAAAAGCAAAAAGGGAAATCATGTAGTTGTGCGAAAACATGTGACAGGAAGAAGGAAAAATTTCTGACCCTATAAGTTATAAATATTTTTTACATCAGTATCAACAGCCGAGTCGATATAGCCATATCCGTCTGTCTGTATGAACTCAGAGACTATAAGAGATAGAGCCACAATTTTGCATGAAGGTATACCAATACCTTAGGCTGATCAAGTTCGTTTCAGATTTCGAAAATTAGTCTAGAATACAGTTCCTGGTTCCGATTTGAATATCCGTTTAATAGTTCCAGTCATCGTTTCCAAATTCAGCATTTAGTTTTTTGATTCGGATTTCACAAACTAGTTCCAGCATCCAGGTACCAGATCATTGTTTCAATTCGTGATTATAAGTTCAGGTTCTAGTTCCTACTTGCTGGTTCCAGAGTCAGTTACCTGCTGCTAGTTCGGGGTCTAAATCAAGACTGCAAGCCGATCTGGCATCAATATCCTCAGAACCCTCTTTCTAAGAGCCAAACCTTATAATTTTATGATCCCCGTACATCATCCCCTTTTTAGAGAAAAGCTCGGTTCAATTAATGCAATCATCTCCAAACTCCGTATTTACTAGTTTTCTATGCTTCTCCACGATTCTGCCAAGTTTGGTCGAAATCGGACATCTATATAGTATATCTGACTTACAAAAGTAGAGTCAGAAAAGTAGTCTTATTGGGAAAGACTTGTTTGTTATCAGTGGACATGTCCTTAAAATTAGTGAGAAAACGTGCTGCAACAGTATACAAACTTCGGCCGAGCCGAAGTTAACTTTCCTCTATTTTTCTTTAATGCAAAGCAAAAACTTAGAGTTATCTATTTTATTGCTTATTTTATTTTATTTTTGGTTTTTATCCATCTTTTTTATACCCATGCAAAGGGTATTATTAAAATGTCGGAACCGACCGGATCGGATGACTATATCTCATAGCTCCCATAGGAACCTTTGTAGTCGTAGGTTTTCTATGTTTTTTTTTATAATTCTACCAAGTTTTATTAAAATCGGACAACTATAACTTTCCATTTTCTTCCAGAAAGAGCACATCAAGACAGCACAGCAGAATCTACATCTGGTAGGTAGCTCCGCTACCGAATGTGACACCATACCAGGAAGACAGAGCATGGCTTCGGCTTTTTTTCTCTATGAACAATTCGAGGAGGTTCTCGTCTACATGAACTCCATACGCAGCTATTTCGTAAACGATGACGTCTTCAATTACAACTTCGCCCAGGCCAAGTGTGCCACAGGATATTACAAGGAGGCGGAGGAGTTGCTCATGCAAATCAGTGATACGGATATCAAGAATCAGCATACTTATTGCATGATCTTGGCCAAATGTCATATACACTGTGGTCATCCGGAATTGGCGTGGAATGTGTTTATAACAAGGGATACGAATGCGGAGGCATTTCTTTTGCTGCAACTGATTGCTAATGAGTGTTATCGATGCGAGGAGTTTTGGGTGGCTGCCAAGGCATTCGACATGCTCGAGAAGTGAGTATGGAAATTAGAGTTTATAGAAAATATGGTGATATTTATTTTCACAGACTCGATCCCAGTCCGGAGAATTGGGAAGGCAAACGGGGAGCGTGCGCTGGCGTTCTGTTTGCCTTGGCCACCAAAGCGCATCGTGGTCGTCCAGGTGGTGGTATATCCGAAGTTATAGGGATATTACGCGACTCGTCAAATGCCCAAGCCGAGTCCATGATCAAAACCATTAGAAAGCACATAAGTAGCCTGAAATAAATGAATGTTGTACTCGCATTTTAATTTTATTTCCCATTTCCCCAAACCATTTATCTTCGATTACTAATTGATTTCACACGCATTTCCCCTGAAATGCCGTAACTCCAAACAATTTGCTTAAGCACCATTTACTAATTAATTCAATACAAATTTATGAGCAAATTGAAACTTAGCTGAGCATTGAAAATTGCTAAAAGTTGTCCGCTCAATAAATCTCTGGGCATGATGATAATTTTCTCGAAAAAACTAATTGATAATTAATGAAACAAAATTTCATCTTTACTTCTGCTCGACTGTCTGTTCAATTTAATTCCCCCGAGAGGCAATTACGCTGCTCCTTCTTGGTCCTGGCCTGCAGTTTTCCTTTTGTTCAATTTGTTGGCCGTTTTGCCTGCAGGACTCAAAAAGGCCCAGCAGCAAACTGAAAGTAACGCATAATTAATGCGATTAGCAAATGCGAAAGTGTGCCAGCAATAACAACAACAAATGGTCATGATACCAATACCAACAAGCAGAGTATGAAAGGAGGACTATGCCAACTGGCTGTATACACTAAAAAGTGAAACTTGATAATCATAGAAGCGAATAGTAATTGATAACTCCGAGAGCAAAGTGCTAGAACCAGAAATCCAAGCTTGTTTTGGTTCCACCAGATTTGGTTTACATTTACAATGGGACTTGGTGGGTGGCATTGATAACGGCTTAAAACCAGTTTAGAAAACTATATACTTGGAATTTTACTACTCCCAAAGATGTTTCAACTCAGACTGAACCGTTTCCATGGTGGATCAAATTAGAACTTGTTTAATTAAAACTTAATTAAAATTTGATCAACAGTTCCACAAATAAAAAGTTTGAGCGTTAAAAAAACAAATTTTTTTGTTGTGAAAAAGTTTTTCTTTTTGTGTGGAATTTTTTAGTAGGATTTAAATTTGATTTCAGTGTCACGCGGCACACTGAAATGGCATATTTTGCGGGGAGGCTTGTATTGAGTTCGCTTTGCTAACAATTTTAAAAAAGCTCTCATTGATTTAGTTAAAAGACTTATATTATTGTCTCTATGATCAAAATACTGTAGCAACTGATATTCGCAAACCTCTTTTAAAGCACATTTTTTTCCAGAAAAATCTTTCGCCCTAGCCAGGAACAGGTAGTAATAACTTGTTGCTAAGTCCGTAAGACTATAAGGTGGATGCACAAAAACCTCCCAGCCGAACTCTCGGAGCTTCTGAAGAGTTACTAACGACGCACAGTGGGGCCTCTGACCGAGTTCTGCCGCAAAAATCAATTTTTTGACTGAAGCGCTTGATAAAAGGAGTTAACTTTTTCGATAGAGATATATTCCAAACTAACCGATCCGAACTTATTTTGAGATCGTATAACATATATGGATGTTGTAGCTTCACAAAGCGGGCCTTTTTTTCATGTCCGTGAGGAAACGTGCAGGTTTGGAACAAACACAAACTTTCGAATTGAATTGTCGGCAAACTATACCACCGATCATTATCTTTTTGGTCTTATATTCGTAGCGACGTGTGTGGCCTGGCGTTATCCTGATGCGATTAAACTCTGCTTCTATTGGCCAGACGGTCTAATTGTTGACAGTATACGATCGAATTAAGTGTTTGGCCGTAGGGAAGTAGCTCGTAGTAGGTGATTCCCTGTCCATTCCTCCAAGTACCAATTCTTCCTGGCAGTCAATCATGGCTTAGACATCGTTGGCGCCGGCTGATCGCTTGATGTTGTCGTAAGTGATCCATTTTTCATCACCAGTTATCAATTGCTTCAAAATGGATCGATTTTGTAGCTATTTAGTAGAGATTCACAGGTAGAAATTCGGTCCATGAGAATTTTCTGTGTTAAATCAATAAAAATAAATTTCTAACATTTTAAAATTTGCCGTAAAATAATTTTTTCTTAAAGCTAGGTACGGAGACGCTGAGAATTTTCTTTGAGTCCATCTAATTACATAGCTTAGAGAATGCGCTACAGAAAATTCTCAGAGCACATTCTCAGAGCGACTCAGAGAGACACCCACAAATGCGAGTTGAGAATGAGCATGGCCCTGTCAACTCGATTTTTCGCCAAACAACTGATGAATTCTCATAGGGGTTCATGAAAATTATGAAGAATGTTTTATAATTGTCAGAGTTACCTACGAGAAAAAAAAAAAATGGAAGAAAAAAGCCTTCTTTTTTTATAAACAAACAACAGCTAACCAATACAGAGTGACCGTTTCATATTCATTGTCATTTTGCCGTTTTCTGGTTACACTACAGAATCAGAGGCCGCTCTGAGAATTATGAGACAATTCTCGCTGGGAGAAAATTTGAAGCGGTTCCGTACGGAGAAAACCTAGCCCGAAAGTTTAATTTGTTTTCTTAATTTTAGAACCTCAGAGTTGGTGTGTTAAATTAAGGGTAGTTTTTCTGGATGTAATTTTAGAACCTCAGTTGATGTGCTAAATTAAGCGCAGTTTTTCAGGAAGTTTTTCTAAAAACTTTCTCAAATTTACTGCAGATTAACCCTTGAACTAAGAAAAGAAATACACTGCACGATGTCTTGGAATAGGGCGACTTCCATTGAATTTAGTAAAACGTCACTTTCTTAGGAAAGAACAAATTTCCCTGCATTCGAAATGAAAAAGGGGCAACTGATATTCACAGAGCTCAGCATTTGACTGCGTTCTTTACTGTGTCTCACGCGAGTGCTTGATAGTCGGATGCGCTAAGATGCCTTACGTGTTAAAATATCCTGAGGTCCCGAGTTCGAATCATAAATAAGGTAAAGTTAAAAAAATAATTATTATTTGGTCTTTTGTGTTTTTCAGAAAGAAGACTTTGGTGAATTATCTCATAAAGCAAATAAATGCGGACCATTTTTTAAAGAGGTTACGCGACTTGGTGTGGACCTACTTTTTTCCCTACTTTTCCTCTACTCCCCTTATTCCATTTCCTCTTAGAAAATATTTTTTTCTTTTAGTGTTCATCACCAGTTTCATAAAACCATGTTTGATGAAAAAACATTCCACATTCAGTTTACCGCGTGCACTACATAAAAAAGACCTCTGGAAAATATTCAATGGAGGATGTTATTAGCGAACTATTACTTTCAATACCACCAATTTGTACTATTCTCTTTTGTAAATGTGCCACTGGATTTGGATGCTGTAAACTTACATGGAAGTAAGAAGCTTCACATTAATTTGTGCGTAGTCTCCGTGATATTGAGTAAGAAAAACTGCAAAACTTTAGATAAACATCTTAAAGTTAAGAATTAATGGTAAAATATGTATATCTTGTCTAAGAAGCCTCATTCTTGGCCTCTGGGAAATGCTGACATAATAAGGTAATCGGCGAAAGTAATTTACTAATTGTTTCAGAAAAACAATCAGTCTTTCGCATAGTGAAGAACTGTTAGAGGCATTGTTAAGCATTAAGAAAACAGCATTCACTCATCATTATATGACAATGTGATCATCTTTTCTTCGCATTACCAAGTGTCTTTCCTTTGTGTCATACCCTCCTGATGATAAAGTGTGTGCGGGCAGCGCAGTCTGAGCCGCTCAGCCTAACAGTTCCCAACCAGCGGAAATGTGTCGCAGCCATTTTGTCTAATTGGCTTTGGCTATACCAAGTACAAAGTATTTAAGAGAGGGGAGAGATAAACCGGAAATGTTGCAGCATTGTGCTAAATATTTTTGTTCTCCCTTTTTTTCCCCTATTATTTTGGCAACACTTCTGCTAATTAGTTGAGCAAATATTTAAACAACAGTTGCACTAAAACTTAAAGACAGATGCGGCGACGGCCATTTTTGCTAAGAAAACTTTGGCCCAGCAATAAATCAGCTGCCCCTCGACCCCTCTGGCTGCTCTTAACAATTCCATTACAAAATTAAAAGCAAATGCAAAAGAGAACTTTTGCAGCACACACAAGAAACAAAAAGAGGAACGAAAGAAAGAAAATAGTTATTAAATATTTCTTTGGCTCAATTGCTGAGCAAACTTTTGCCAGCACCTACAAAAAACAGCATAGTATAAGAAAAAATTCAAACACAGACAAAAGTTTCTGCTGCTTCTTTCTGCTGCCAAAGTTTTGTATATTTTTGTAAGTCCTTGTGAAACTATTAATTTGCATGATTATCGTTTAAACATAAATTCATTCCAGAGGCATAGTCGTTAGCAAACACACCCACACACACGCACACACACATCTCTACTCCGAGTAAACAAACTTTTAAATTCCATTAAGTGCAATAAATTTTGTAACTGATATCGCAAAAAGGCAAAGTCTAGAAGACCAAACAGCGCCCTCTGGCGGTCGTTGGCGCAAACTTTAAGGCAACTTAAGGTGTGTGTAGGGCAAAGTTTAATTAGGCGCTGTAGCTAATTAGGGCTGGCTTCCTACTTACCTGGCAGAACCTGAACTGCACTAATGCCAAGTGCGATTAAGGTGCCCGATGAAGATGTGAAACAGATACGGAAATAATTTCAAATTCAGCGAATTATGAAGGGCCTTGTTGTCTTTGCAGTACGAAATTTGATGTACGGGTTGGAAGGTTTTGAATAGTGGCTATATTAGTTCCAGTCTTTGAGAGCAGAAGGTCATGCTGAGAGATAGCAACTTTACAAGCGATTTAGCTTTTATTGCAAACTATTTCGATCGAATTCAATAGTTCAAAATTAACGGGACGTCTTGGGGGTAAGTCATCGATACAAAGGAAGATCATGAGAAAGGGACCAAGCTTTATGTTTGTTTTACTTATAACTTGACTATCGTTTATTCGATTTTTGCCAATCTCTGATCGATAATAACTTTGGCCAACTTTTCCAGCGCCTAATCACCAAAAGTTAGCCGTTGCGGTAGGTCATGTGGCTTCAGTTCTTGCACCAGCTATTTTTTAAATGGTTCCAAATCCTTCCGCAATTTTCCTCGTAGTGTAACAATAGAGGCCCAATTGCTACGAACGGCGCCGCATCGATAATTCACGGTCTGCAAACGTTGCTCGTTTGTATGCCGATTCATTGTTAAATTTTAGAACCAACTTAACATGTTTGACAGTAATCATGTCAGACGAAAACAACCAGGGATGCAAACTACTCGAAAATAAGTACTGGTTCGGTTCAGTGGTTCGCAGAATTTCTGAACCGCCGGTTCGGTTCAGTACATGGTTCTTAGAGCTAACTGAACCGCGGTTTCGGTTCGGTTCACTGGTTCACAAAGGTACATAAAGAAATATTATAATTTCTGTAAAAATGTGACTATTCGAACACTTTTGAAATTTAATTCTTCTAATCCATTTGAATATCTTTAAAATCTTTAGAAGAATGTGCATATTATTATGTCGGACTTTCAGAATTCGTCTATTAATTCCTTGAGGAATGCCCTTCGAAAAGAGAGAATGTCAGCTAGAAAAGAATTCGTTCCATGCATCTTACATACCCTATTAATCAAATCATACGAAAAAAACTCTGCTGTCTAAGATTGAATTAAGGTAAAAAAGATTGAATTGAAAATGTTGTCTACTAGAGGAAAAAGACATATTGATGACAGGAATATTAAGCGATAGGCGGGCCATTGCAGAAGACTTACAGTATTACAAGTTGTAAAATCTGTGTCAAGTCATCCTATGTAGAGGATCGAACGAAATGTATAAAAATTATCTTCGATTTAAATTCCCAAATTAATCAAAAACATTGGGGAAAGCGATTCCAGTTAAAACTCGTGGGAAAGCTGAACCAAACCGAACCGTTTTCTTTTGTGGTTTTCGGTTCGGTTCAGCAATTCTGATAGAAAGCTGGTTCGGTTTGCGGTTCGGTTCACTAGCTGGAATATGCGGTTCGGTTGGGTTCAAAACCGGTTCGGTTCAGAACCGGTTTGCATCCCTGAAAACAACTGAGCTGCCAAAAACAGGGTTGCCAAAAAGAAAGTGGCTAAGAAATCCATAAATTGACATCAGCTTGATCTGCCTGCAAGTAAAAGGAACATATGAACTTATCGTTATTGGACTAAACGACTAAGCCAGTCTTATCAGCTGAACTAGACAACTAAACTTAACATAGTTTACAAAGTCTAAATAACTTCAGATCCAAACGCACTAGAAGCTAAATCTTAAATAAAAGTATGCTTGGGGCACTTAACAAATGGGCATTTCCACCGAAAGGTTGACCGAGGCAAAAGAATTTAAAGATAAGTTTTCAAAGCAATAGTTTAAGCACCATTTTATTAATTTGGATACTTAGTTAGCACGTTATTATAAAAAAAGGTTCTGTAGATTGGATTAACTCTTACTGTCTAAAATCGATCTAAGAGTAAAGAAAGTAGAAAGTCAAGTAAAGTCAAAATCATTTATAAAGGTTTTTTAATAAAGGTTCATTTGAGTGTCTTGAGTTTTATTTATCATAACCGGAGCAGCAAACTTAGCCGCAGCTTAACCTCTGGGCAAGGTGAGCGGCAAGTTCAGTTCCAATGGAATCATCGATATTTTGATCGATGGACAAACAGCTGGGCTCCAACACTTTGGATTTTTTAAATCGAGATTTTTTTCCTCCAGGCAATGGGAATGGAGTTCGAAGAGACAGAGCAACGAATAAATTACGCAAGAGAGTACAGATGCGAAATTTGCGAAATTTGTTTAATGGCAAAATCAACATGTAAAATAGTTCTTGCTATGAATAGGGATCAAATGCGAATGGATTAAATCCGATGGAGAGGAAAGCAATTGACGTCTTAAAACTCTTCAGTGAAGTAAACAGATCCATTTTTCTTTGTGGTTTTCGGTACGGTACAGCTTTTCTGAAATGAAGCCGATTCTTCGTTTTTAAATTAGTATTTCCATTATGGAGTAGAACAGCTTTTAGACAACTCTTCGATGCATCATTTAATGGTCGCCACTCAGTGGACAGACGAACAGACAGGGCTGTTTCGACTAGGCTGTGGATGCTGATCAAGAGTATATATCGGAGAGTTAAAGCATTCGTGTTTTTACTCGCTTTGAAGCCACACCCAGAAAAAAGTATGGACTAGAATTGCCCAAAATTACCTAAAATTTTAGGTAATTTTGCCTAAACCAACGGCCAAGGAATTTTGGACTAGACTTTAGGACTTCCATTGCCTAAATTTTTTTTGTGGTTTTAGGTAATATGGCCTTAAATCGAGTCTGTGTTTTAAGGAAATATGTGGCCTTGAATGTAGGCTATTATATAAGGACTTAATTTCCTTGAAAATAGTCCTTCATAGCCTTAACAATTAGGCATAAAGCACCTTCAATTTATGCCAATAATTACCTAAAATTTTAGTGAATCTGTGATCCCAAAAAAAATACTTTGTTTTACATAATTTTTTTTATTTATTGTGCACTAAATCAAAATTTCTTTTTCATTATTCGACATTTTTTATTGTATACGAAATGATGAAAACTGTGGATCGGTGAAATAAAAAATAATGTAGCCACGTTCACAGGAGTATCCAAATTTGCTTTTTCGTCTATTCCGTGAGCTGCATAAAAATAGGTATAAATGAATAATTAGTTATGTTTATTTTAGCTAGTTTTTGAGCAAAGACATTTAATATTATTGAAATAAATAGACACAAATAGTGTACAAGAAGTTCCATCAGTATTGGTAAAAAGCTTATTATTTTATTAAATGTAAAATAAAATCTAAGATATATTTTTACCAATGAAAGCTTCAGGCAACTCCTCACAACTAAGTCTTTTTAAATTGTTTTTCATTTTTGCAAGCACTGGAGTAACATTAAAAATTGAAGTGATATTAAATTAAAAATACATGTCCATATGTGATTCGAATTTAGCAGTTAAATAGACTGGTTTGGCATGTTTAAAAAAAAAGATGCTAAGCCGTCAGCGTTATACTCAAATTAAAACCGTCTAGCAGGAACATACTCAATGCATGCAAAAAAAAACTTAATTGTCAAAATGTATGGCTTGGCAAATTAATATGTACGTAGATTTATGTATGTACATTGAACATATTGGTATGTACAGTTATAAGTACACATTAGCCTTGACATTGTGTGTACATGTGTACGTAGGTATGAATGTGCATATTAATTGTCATATGTCAAATTTTGTACATATGTTACTTGTACGAACACATATGAAATCACATTGTTAAGCAAACTTACCTGTATTCAATCAAAAACAAAAACACTTAATTCGATTCACTTTCCGCGATTTTTTTTATAATATGTAATTTTACTTTAACTCTGCGTCTTCGCTCATGGCGTGTACAAATTGGTGTGACCAGATTATGAAAACAGAATTTGACGAAAAGGTGCGCGCTACAGTTTTCATTACTGAAAATTTAGCTACCCTACTGCACAACGAAATTCGGCTGGCTGATGTTGCCTTTTTTTATTTAAATTATAAACAAAAAAATTGATTCGCTTAGAACTTTAGTAGCCGCAATTTATAGTAATTAGTAATAGTAATTTAGCGGCAGTAAATCGAGATCTGGCGACTTGAGCAATTAATTGTAATATCCAGAGATTAATATTGTTGTCCGGCAAGGTATTATTAAAACAAAAATTTAAATGAAGAAAATAGTTCATTCGGACTATTTATTTATTAAGAAAATTTATTTTTTAAATTATTATTAAATAATATTTGTAATTAAATTTTTTCGTAAATATTTGTGGGTCTTAAGGCATTGACGTCAGCCCTCACATACATGCCACTTTCTTTACCGATTTAACTCAGAAGCAATATGAAATCTGTCCGTATTGTCATATAAAATTTTTTTAGCCCATTGGACTATTTTTAAGCACACAAATTCATTAAACTTTATTACCTAAAATTTAAAGTTTTAGGCAATTTGTACCATTTTTAAGGTAATTATTGCCTAAAAATTTAATTTTAGGCCATAAAGTCCAGTTTCCTAAAATTTTAGGAATCACTTTTTTCTGAGTGCAGGTAGTTGTGTGAGGCAATTTTTAATGCTGAAACACCAATCGATAGCTTTAAAACTAAGAAACTAGTTCGCGTAGAAACAGACAGACAGACGGACGCACTAAGCTCAATCGACTCAGCTCGTCACCCTGATCAAGAATATATATAGTTTATGGGGTCGGAAATGAATATTTCTATGCGTTGCATACTTCTGGGCAAAATTATAATACTCTTTGCAAGGGTATACAAATTTATTACGAATCAGCCACGTGGGACCATATAGGCGGTGAGGTAGTCGTGGTAGGATCGGTTTTAAACTTATTCTAAATGATATTCTGGTTGTTGTTATCAAAATCACCAAGTTTCAACTCTATGGCTGCATTTGTCGACTTTATTCCAAAAATTTGGCTTTTCAGTCTAGTGTGCGCTGTATAAGCAAAACTTGTTCAAAACTTGCTACGATGAATTGTTATTTGATAATGTGGCTGAGCAAAATGTCATTGATCCTTGACGTCAGTAACTGTACGTGTAACAAACACAAAACCCGAAATTTGAAAACATAATGGGAAAACAGATGTACGCAAAGCTTAAAATTTGTTCAGGTAAAGATTGAATTTCGCAATTTTTTTTTTACTTGAGAAATGTATATTATAAATTAGAGCTGCACCCGTGACATTGTTTTTGACAGTGTCACGATATGTCACGAAGTGAACATGAGCAAAGAGAAAGTCTCGTGTTTCGTGAATTATTTCGTTATCAATATCATTATCGTGCATTCGTTATGGAATAATGAATCGTGCATGATTCGTGAGTGGCGCAAAGCTCTTATAAAATTACTTGCGTACATCGTGCGTACGGAGATTTTTCTTTTATGAGTCGTTCGTGACCATCGCTCAATCGCTCACGCGCCCCGCTCTATTATAAATTGAAGATTTAGACTTTTAGCGCTTAAATAACGGTCCTGGGCTGATGTTACGAACAGGATTTTCGATTATGTTGCCCTGTGCTTTCAAACTTAAATAGTTCTGATTAAATTACCGATGCAATGATTTAAGCCCATCTTGCATTAATTTAAGACACATTTAAGCAATTTTACCTTAAATCAACAAACACAAGTAAATCATTTTTTCTTACACTGATAACCCTTCTGCTTCTCTTTCACTCCAACAACCAAATTATGCATAGACAGACCCAATACGCTTGACTTAAGCAAAGTTTACCTAATGGCTAATGTATGCAACAAAAAAAAAATATCCGTCTAAACTCAAGGTTATCTGCATGATTAACGAGCCGAACAATCTTCGGTCACAAAAACTTTTCAGACTGTGAGGCAAGAAAATGGCCACAGGCCAGGCCAGACGAACAAAATCAAAGTCAACATCTACTCAAATCATAATTTCATCAGTTAAAACCGATTCGAGCTCAATTTCGTTACACATAGTTGTAGAAAATAGAAAATATCTCTATCTAAATTGCAAATTTTATAAAGTACGTAAATATGGTGGATGAGAATAACTTGCAGAGTGCGTACGAACAGCTAATCGAGGAGAGCATAAAGGTGCAATTTGAAAAAAATGGCACCCTGGCACAAGTTCGCAGCAATCTGCATGTGAAGGTGCTGCAAATGCTTCGAGGACAATTGGCCTTGCATCCAAATGAATTGCTTTGTGGTGAGGGAGGCGAAGGTGATGCCGCGGGCCACAATCAAGGAATAGTGGGCCTACTTAATCAGCTTATCATGGAGTATTTTCAATGGTACGGCTATAAACATACAATGGAAACTTTTAAAATGGAGTCCGGGACCAAGCTTTCTCTGCGCAAGAATCTGGAAGAGAAGCTGAAGAGCAAATTTGGGTTAAAAGAGTTGCCCATTTTAATGGATCTGATAATGCGGGAACAGGGACCGAATATTAAGAGGAACACGACTAAGGAGAGTTTTCGGCCTACTCCAAACAAGAATCTTTTGCCAGAACCTTGCAGTATGCTTAAAGAAGAGCAAGAAACTTTCCATAAAGTAGATAATTCGACTATAGCAAGACGGCAATGTGTGGCAAAGAATTCTTTCAAGCCAAATCCTCAAGAAACTTCAATCGTTATACCCGCAATAAGACTTCCGGATCCCATACAACTTAAGAAGAACAATGTCAAAAGACCCGAAGAGGACTCCACATCAGATGAAATAGATTCTCATTCTTCTTCCACAGATGATGATATGTTTGCTGATATTCCCGATAGACATTACTATCGCGAGGAAGAACCGCCCGAGTGCATATATCCACTGGGTTTCGGTGAGGAAGGTGGACCGTACCAAGAAAAACAAATGGCAGCTGAAAGCCTATATCAAAAGTATCAAAGCCAAAAGGAAAAAGGAGCAAAACCGTTATCAACACTAGCAACAACAACAAAGAAAACCAAGCCGTCCTTCAAACGTAAGGCCTCCGTAGTATCGCATCTTTTTGAAGAAAAGGCCCTCACACCCATGAGCTCAGATACTGCTACTTTGAGCCATCAATTCAAAAAGATCTTAAGCAAAGCCAAGAACTCACCTCAGCTTGCCACATCTAGACGTTCCAAAATCTTGTGGAATAAACAGCGTCCGAACGGAGAGAATTCTGAGGTGGAACTAGATTTGGCTGTAATGAAACCCAAATGCCCAGAAACCATGATCGATCGCATTCAGCTGGACAGCGATGATGACTAAAAACGATAATCGAAAAGCTTATCTCAGCCAAATCCAAATTATAGATGGTTGTCGACAAATTTGTGAAAAGTTTTAGGTTGATTTTACTCTTACAAATTGTTTGTCTGTAAATTAGTGAAGATTCTACTTAGTAAACTGGTTATAAAAATTGTACTACACCCAAAAATTAATTGAACAAACCTCGTTGATGTGTACCCATGGTAAAAAGTATCAATTTTCTCGAATGCTTAAAACTTGAAGGTGACTGGACCAAATTGGATACTTCCTTCTGCTAGTACGAACTAACCGAAACTGCTGGTACGAATAAAAACTGTTACGCGAAGGCTAAATTACTGTTACAGGCTTAATTACAGTTTAGGCGGTCATTCCATTTACAATCTCAGCATATGTTATGCATAGTGATATATATATCTGCCACTTTAACAAAGTGATGCTAGTCTACAGTTTTATCATTGTTACGATGCCAAGAAGAGATCATGCTAACAGTGGTAGGCGTTATCAGAATGAAACTAGACCACGAAATGTCGCAGCACGTCGAACTGAAGGGGAACGTGCTATTGAAACTGACTCAGCAGGAATAAGAATAATTGAAAACCGTTAGCGACGGTCAGAAGAGATCAACAAAACTTAAAATAACCAAGAACAATTAAGAGGAAGAGAACTAAGTCCTCGGTAAAGTGATGCAGGTAGATTACAGCGTGCGACTCATAAAGTTGGCAACAACAAAATTCGGTGCACTCGGAAACCGAAGCCCTTTTTTTTAAAGAACAGAGCGCAGATTAATGTAGAATTTCAACCCAACAATACACAATTATTTTCAAATTTTTTCGTTAGAGGTAAGGTATATCTAATGGACTTAACATTTCTGAACTAGAATTATTTTCTTACTGTTTTCGTGTCCTCACATGCCGAAGAGATAGTATAAGTGGATCGGAAGATGCTGTCAACATGTTTGAAAGTGTTCAGAAATCTATATTTTTTATTTAAATTTATTTAGGAACTTCTGTGCTTCTTCAGAAAGCTCACCAATTGGGAAAGACTGGTACTCAATTACTGACTGACTGTCGGGGTCAATTTCTTCTGTAGATACATTTCCGCTTAAAGTGATGCAGTTTTCAAAGCATATTCTCCATATGTTGCAGAATTAATCTTTTGCTTACAGTTCAGAATATTCAAGATCGTTCCCAATCCTTTTATGATTTGATTGTTAATACCAGTGGTTCGAGTTCCAGCCTCATTTTTCCAAAAATCTCCTCGAAGTGTTTAAAGCATTTGAGTTTCCGTATCCGAAAAACGCATCCTGTTTTCCATTCTTTCTGATCCTTTCCTTATTCTTATTTGACGTTCTATTATAAAATTGTTCCTGCTCTTGTGGAATGGTATACGCCAATATTAAGAAGAACTCCATGCACCTCCATACCATATGCATAAGTCTACTAGAGGTAGATTAGGTAGATTGTTCAAGTTTCCAAAGTTAATGACAATGAATGACAATGTTGATTTGGTATTTGTCAGTTCGTTTACGACTTTCCGTCAACCATGGTCAGGTGGAATTCGTCATTCAATATATTTTCCTTCTTTAATTTTATTTGTCTTGTTTATTTGTTCTGGAATGTCCTTATGAGTTCCTGCGAACAGAAACATTATTGGTCGGCCATAATGCACTGATGAAGGTCGTGAATTTTTCCAGCGTACGGAAAAGTTGGAAATTTAATCGCAAAGGAACAGCAGATGCCATAACAATATTCCGTTTGATTTTGTGGCGTCATCGGAAAATACCCTTTGCTTATGAAATAACTTTTTTTTTAATTATTTACCACCTAGCAGTCAAAAGGGGCATCTAGAAGCAGCTGGAACTTTTTATTTAGGTAAAGGAATAATCAAAGAACAAATTTTGAGAGTATTTTCCATCAAAGTTGACAAATTGTGAAAAAACTGATAGTGTGTTTTTAACACTGACAATCGGTCAACTTTGAAGGGTTAAGGCCCGATTTCTCAAAGGTTCCGGTTAGCCAACCACAGGTACGATTTGTTCGTCAAGATGACAAGCGGTTAAGTTATCGAGATATGCCTATCACTGCTTCAGGGTGACCATAGTGTTTGAGTAAACGAACGAGTACACAGCTGACTTGATTTGGTTTCTTTGTTTTTTAATCCGATTGGTTTTTGCTGGTCTTTGTTTATGTAAAAGTTGGCATCATCCAGATCAGTAAAATAACACAACCCAACAGTGATTATGGTGCAGGTCTATTTTGATCTGATTGTGGTAATATAGATTGTACTGAAAAAAACAGCATCATTGGTTTTGTTCTATCAGCTCTTGTTTCAAAGATATAGTGGAAAAACGATTTTGTCGAATTTTTGTCACTCTAGAAATTATGGAGATACCTGAACCATTGGTAAATTTTGGTCCGAACCCGCGAGCCGGAGATCCGCGAAATTTTTTGGGTTTGCAGCCCTGCTTCAATCAGCTTATTTGGCAAAGTTACAGCCTGTTTAAGACGAAAATACATATTTATTTTTATGGGAGGACGACTAGATTCATATTTTAAAGTTGTATAGGAACCATCAAAAGGCTACTTGACTTAACATAGAATTTGTGAAAAAGGAAGGCAGCCGTAAACAAATAACATTCAGGCACTACTACGATTCGAAGACAAAGCTAAAATGCAACAAGCAAACTTTGCTTTATAAATTGTAAAAAGAAAAATATTAAAATCGTTTTCAAAACCTGACGATCATGGCTTGCACAAGAAGAAGACAAGTATATATGTACCTTATAGAGTGGGAGTTTGGTACAAAGAATAAAAACCCTAGTGCTCCCTGAATGTTATTTGCTTACAGCTGCCTTCCTTTATTCGATGCTCTGCATCTTTGAATTGCAATTCCTTTTCGTGGAGTCGTTCGTTTATTCCAGGTATGCAAACCACTCGAATATAAAGACTGGCTCGGTTCAGTGGTTCAGACAGTTTCTGAACCGCCGGTTCGGTTCATTAAATGGTTTTTTGAGCTGACTGAACCGCGGTTCCGGTTCGGTTCAGTGGTTCACAAAGGTACATTATGATTTCTATTGTCATGTGACTTTTGCATACTTTCAAATTGAATTCCTATAGTCCATTTGAATATCTTTAAAATCCTTAAAAGATTGTCCCAAATATATTATGTTCGGATTCGAAGGATTCGTCTATATGTTCCTTGAGGAACGATCTTCGAAAACAGAGAATGTTGGCTAGAAAAGATTAGAATAGAAAAGTGTAAAAACTCCCCTGGTTAGGATTGAATTAAGAAGAAGAAATATTACAGAAAATTCCCAATATTGTCCACTAGATGAAAGAATGTAGATTGATGGTATGTACACGGTGTGCCATATAAAGTGTCGGTATGGCAACACTGAACAAATATAAAAACAAACAACCGATTGCTAAATGTTGATCTTGTTCCTTTAATTTGGTCCTGTACAATTTATTTCGACTACTTTTTGAACACAACATCAATCAAGTGGCCGCCTTTATTGGCCACAACAAAATGTGCCCTTTTTGCGGCATTTTGGTTTTGGCGCAAACGCCGGCCCAAACAGTCACTTTTTGGTCGTGTAAAGGTATTTCACGGATGCGGTGTGGATTTTCCGTGCCCCATATGCGACAATTTTGCTTATTAACACCACCAGAAAGCGTGAAATGGGCCTCATCGGTCATCAAAATTTGTTTCCAAAAATCTGGTTCAGTGTCGGCGTCGTCGTAGTGAACAGCGTTTGGTGTGAAGCGTTCCATGGTCAAAATTGTACTAGATTGATGTTTCCAAAACATGTCTAACAAAAGCAATCGGTTGGTAAATGTCAAAGTTATTCAGTGTTGCCAAACCGACACTTTATATGGCGCACCATGTACATTAAGAGATCGGAAGGCAATTACAGAAGACTTGCAAAATTACTTGTTCTTAAATTTTCGTCAAGTCATCCTTAAAAGTTCCGGCATCTGTAAGAATGTAGAGAGTCAAACGAAATGTAGAAAAATGATCTTCGGAAAACGATTCAAATTCCCAAATTAATAAGTGTCATTGGCTAGAGGAAAGCGAGTCCCGTCTTAAAACTCGTCAGAGAACTGAACCGAACCGTTTTTATTTGTGGTTTTCGGTTTGGTTCAGCAATTCTTAAAGGAAGCCGATTCGGTTTGCGGTTCGGTTCACCAGCTGGAATAAGCGGTTTGGTTCGGTTCAAAACCGGTTCGGTTCATTCCTGGACTATTCATAAACTTTTTATGTTGCAGCAAATAATAAATTAAGCAAAGCTGTTTGTATATCGATAAGAAATATCGATAATTTCATCGGGCTGAGCTCACGGTTGAAGTTAACCGGTGAATGATTAGCGTTAAAGTTAGTTCCTGTGCTTACGCCACATACATCAGCTGCCAAATAACCGATCTAACTGACATGCGTGAACATTATTGTTTATATACTTACAGAGGGTATATTGAAATTGTCCAGATGTTTGTAACGCATAGAAGGAAGCATTTCCGACCACATAGAGTATATATATTCTTGATCAGCATGACGAGCTGAGTCGATATAGCCATGTCCGTCTGTCCGTCTGTTTCTATGCTATCTCCTCCGTCAGTTTTAAAGCTATCGCCACCAAACTTTGCTCGAAGTCTTCTGGTCCAAGTACGCTGCACATTTGTCGGAACCGGCCGGTTCGGATGCCTATAACATATAGCTGCCATAGGAACAATCGGTCGAAAAACTAGTTCTAGTGAGAACAACTTTTTTTTTTATGCATTCGTCTCCAAACTCTGTATTTACTTGTTTTTAATGCTTCTGCATAATTCTGCCAAATTTGATCGAAATCGGACATCTATATGGTAAACCTGTCATACAAAAGTAGAGGCATAAAAGTAGTCTTATTGGGAAAAACTTGTTTGTTATCAGTGGACATGTCCTTCAAATTAGTTAAAAACGTGCTGCAAGGGTATACAAACTTCCTTTCCTCTATTTTTTAACTAAAACTCAGTTCGAACACGTACTTAAAGCACCATAGATGACATACCAAATTTGGTTTATTGTCAAAGACTATTTTATATAGCAGCCATTTGAATGTTTATGCTAAAATTTTAAATATGATTTTTAACGACTTGGGCAATATTCAGAAAAATCGAGAAAGCTAAGCTAACTTCGTCTTTGCCGAAGCTTTTTTACCCTTGCAAGTCCTCGCTTATATATTTGCAAAAAATACTCCTTTCCCATTTTCCGACCGATCGTTCATATGGGAGCTATACTATATAGTATAGTTATTAAAAACATTGAAAACCTAAGATTACAAAGTTTGGAGACGTTTCCATTGAAAATAAAAAAGTATTTCTCACTAAAACTAGTTTTCCGACCGATTGTTCTTATGGGAGCTATGAGATATAATCATTCGATCCGGTCGGTTTCGACATATTAGTAGTGTGCAGCAAAAAGAAGACTCTGTGCAAAATTATAGCTCCATAGCTCTAAAACTGAGAGACTAGTTCGCTTAGAAACAGACAGACGGACGGACAAAGCTCAATCGACTCAGCTCGTCACCCTGATCAAGAATATATGTATATAGTTTATGGGGTCGGAAATAAATATTTCTATGCGTTGCAAACTTCTGGGAAAAATTATAATACCCTTTGCAAGGGTATAACAACAAGATCGCAGGAAACAATATACATTAATGAGACATTTTTTTTGCATTTTGTCCTACAGTCATCATCGGTAGTCCACCAATTTTTTTAGGCCACAAAATACAGCTACTTTAAAGTTAGCCTCGCCAAGAACAGCACTCAACAAAAAAACATAAAGCATACAGAAAAGTCCAGGCAAAATAGCAGCCCACCTCTCGCCCGACCGATCAGGTGGCGGAACCGCCAACGTGCGACACGAAAACCGCAACGAAAATTATGAAAATTATAAAATAATGTTAAAATATAGATTTTTAAAGCAGGAAGAGAAAGTTCCGAGTTGATTAAGCGGAATAGTTTATTGTAATCAGCACAGAGGGTTCTAAATGGATCATGTAAATCATACTTAGTAGTATAACGATTCATGAGGGGTCAAAGTAACGGCATGATCTACTAGGAACATTAAGATTAATTTGGCACACCAACTCTGATGAGTCGATGTTCTCATGAATTAGTCTATGGATGAAGATAACACCAAGCATGACTCTACGGTTAAGTAAAAGAGGGAAGCTTAATTAAAAGTAGTCTTCTAGAGTAAGATCGTAAACGGACCTCAGCATTCCAGTTTAAACCACGAAGAGCCAACAATAAGAACTACTTTTGCACAGATTCAATTCTATATTGATGGATCAAATATTGCAGATACCACAAACATGATCCATACTCAAGAAAAGGACGGACAATAATAAACCCAAGAACACTTCTGGCCTTATTAACAGTAGCAGTTATATGGTAAAGAGAGGTAAATTCAAGTTGCTGGCCAAGAACTACCCCAAGACTACCCCAAGATCATTGACTTCATTAAGGCGCTGTAATGCCACATTATCAAGCATGTAAGTGCCTAATTGTAGTAAGCTTCTGTAAAATGACATACAATTACACTTCAAACTGTTAAGGTTTAAACGATTACCTTGACACCACGAGCAGACCAAATCTGCTTGTAAGTTATAGCGGAAAACCAAATTATTATATTATATATAATATTTCCGCAAGCTTGTCTTTGCAAGCGCGTAGCTCTAGTTGTATTCGTCGCATCGGTTCACGCTAGAGCTTTTTGGAAAGCTCTTTTCACGCGCTAACACGTGTTTGATTTATTGTTGTTTGTTTTTAGTCGTTCGTGAGTTATAGCGTCGCAAACATGGAGCAAAATAAAGAGAAAATACGGCATATTTTACAGTACTACTACGATAAAGGCAAAAATGCATCTCATGCTGCCAATAAAATTTGTGCAGTTTATGGACCCGATACAGTTTCCATTTCCACCGCACAACGATGGTTTCAACGTTTTCGTTCTGGTGCAGAGGTAATCGAAGATGCGCCACGGTCCGGAAAGCAAAGCCTGTCGTCGAAAATTGCGATAAAATCGCTGAATTGATCGAAAGAGACCGGCATAGTAGCAGCCGTAGCATCGGCCAAGAGCTGGGCATGAGTCATCAAACCGTTATAAACCATTTGAAGAAGCTTGGATTCAAAAAGAAGCTCGATGTATGGGTGCCACACGACTTGACGCAAAAAAACATTTTGGCCCGTATGGATGCATGCGAATCGCTTCTGAATCGCAACAAAATCGACCCTTTTTTGAAGCGGATGGTGACTTGCGATGAAAAGTGGGTCACTTACGACAACGTGAAGCGCAAACGGTCGTGGTCGAAAAGCGGTGGAGCTGCCCAGACGGTGGCCAAGCCTGGATTGACGGCCAGGAAGGTTCTTCTGTGTGTTTGGTGGGATTGGCAGGGAATCATCCACTATGAGCTGCTCCCCTATGGCCAAACGCTCAATCCGGACCTGTACTGCCAACAACTGGACCGCTTGAATGCAGCACTCATGCAGAAGAGGCCATCTTTGATCAACAGAGGCCGAATTGTCTTCCATCAGGACAACGCAACGCCAGGCCACACACATCTTTGGTGACGCGCCAGAAGCTCCGGGAGCTCGGATGGGAGGTTCTTTTGCATCCACCGTATAGTCCGGATCTCGCACCAAGTGATTACCACCTATTTCTTGTCCATGGCGAACGAGCTTGGTAGTCGGAAGTTGGCCACAAGAGAGTCCTGTGAAAATTGGCTCTCCGAGTTTTTTGACAATAGGGAAGCGAGCTTCTATAAGAGGGGCATTATGAAGTTGGCATCTCGTTGGGGAACTCGTCATCGAACAAAACGGCGCATATTTGACTTAAATCGCATTATTATAACCAATTTTATGAACAATTGAAAATTCAATAAAAATACCGCAAGACTTTTTTGACAACCTTATATGTTAAACATATTTATACACCATCGGCATACATAAGCACCTTAGAGTGAGCCAAAACTGAAGAAAGATAATTGAAGAAGGCCGTCAAAAGTAATGGACCCAAGTGACTACCTTGGGAAACACCAGAAGAAGCCTGGATGCATTAAGAATAAAAATTACCAAATACAACTTTTTGGGTTCTATTAGTTCTTTGGTAATCAGAAATCCAACCAAGAAGGTTATTTGGAAAGCCGATTAAGCTGAATTTAGGAATCCGTAAGGAGTGATGAACGGAATCAAAAGCCTTACTAAAATCAGTTTAAATGATATCAGTCTGCATCTTACCGAAAACCTTTTGATCACTACAGAGGTGAATTCTAAGAGGTTAGTGGTAATAGATCTACGCTTCACAAATCCATGTTCAATGTCGCAGTTGAGATGTCATAATTCTCTCAAAAGCCTTAGGAATTGCAGACAACTTGGAAATACCCCAATAATTATCAACATCAGACTTTTACCCTTTTTATGGACAGGAACGATAAAGGATTCCTTCCATAACAAAGGAAAAACAGATGACTCCAAAGACATTTGAAATAATTTGTGAATAGGCTTATAAAGTGCATCCGCACAGAACCTAAGTACAAAAGCAGGCACTCCATCGGGGCCTGGTGCGAACACGGGTTTGACGGAGTTAAGATCGCAAAGAAACTTTGCTCGACTTGAGCATTCCGTTTCTCCTCTACGAGTAAAGTATTAAATTACTATTTAATGAAAAGATATTTGTAGACATTTTTCTTTACTGAAAGAAAATAAGTCAAGTTTCTTTTTAAATTCAACAGATGTATTATTTTTTCTATCCTTTCCTATCAATTAGCTCTGCCTTGTTCAATTCCCTATCCATTATCCTTTTCGCCATCTGCATAAAATCAATCAAATTGTGTTGAGCTGCTTAAAAGCTGCCCAGGCCCATAGGCCTAATTAATTGATTGAAGATGTCGTTTGGTCATGTCCTGCATTGTTGTTGTGGCGGCCTGTTTCCTGCTCCTGCTGTGGCTCCTTTTGGTCAGCCTCCTTTTGTTGACCTCGTTGTTGCCACGGTCCCAGTTGCAACTGTCATAATATTGACTCATTGGTCATGTAATTAATGGTGTTAAGACTCGCACGCCATTTTAATGCAATTCAATTGACAGGCAGCATCCGTTTTGCGTTTGCAGCGTTTCCCCTGCCGCCGGCCAAGCATCTGGGATATTGATTTCAATTATAATGAGGCAGGTCGCTGGGTGTAGCATTGTTCGTCCCTCTTGCCCCATAGGCATAATCACTAATTGTTGACCAGCTGGGTTGTGTTTCGAATATTAAATGACTAAAGAAAAATCATTGGTGTGAGTAGCTCTTTGCTCACCCTAAATGGAATTAAGTGAAGCAGATAAAGTCCATATTAAGTCTTTATATCGTTTTTATTTTAATCAGAGCAGTTCATGGCAAGAAATTAATTAAATACACATAGGCAAAGAAGCTTTTTCTCATTATTTTCTATCTTTTTCAAATGGTGATTCAATGGTAGTTTATTTCGTTCGTAGTTTAAAGGTCGCTTTGCTCGTCGTGGACACTAGCCCAGCCAATAGAATAAACCGAGGAATAAGTGAACTGATGTTTTAATATATTCACTTGGACTTAAATATTTTCACCATTGATTAAGTAAATGTGTTCTTTAATTTAATATTAAAATTAGTAAGTCAAAGCTGAATTTATTTTGAATTGAGTCCAGAGCTGAATCCAGAAAGCAGGTTACAATATGCGCATTTCCCTGAATGTAGACGAAACATCAAATACGTTGGATGGGTCGTGTTATTCATAAAGACTGAGATGGGAAGACATTTAAACTTGGTGTGAACAACTGGAGGCACAGTAGTCGAATGTTCAGAACAAACAGCTTAATAGTTTTCCTTAACAGCGCATTAACTTTTAGAAGTAAAGACTTTTCGATGCTGCAGCGCAGTAGCTGCGCTGAACGAATATATCATAGTCGGGCTTGACCGACTTTCAATCTTGTTCGATATTAAAAATATCCTTTTTTATATCCCTTGGATGATTCACAGCTCCCTTCAATAAAAATCTTAGATGCCTTTAACATTAAGTGGATATTTTTATATCCAAAAATAGACATTTAAAAATATCCATTCCAAATGGATTCCAAAATCATTGATATAAGAACAATTGGCCTTGGAAACTACATGATGGGGGTTTCCTGTATTGCATTAAGCTATGTGTCTAGTCCTCAAACCAGAAGATCTACCCAAGCTCCGTATAACAGAGCACCTTCCTTGAAAATCGCCAATGCCTTAAAACAACTTGATACTCAAGTTTTCTTTATATAATATCAAATAATTCCACCCCATATATCTATGCATATAAAGTTGTTCAACCTGACTGACCGACTGACTGACTGACTGACCGTCGTGCAGCCCAAACCATGAGAGATAGAAGACTGAAATTTTGACAGAAGTTTCCTTATGTGGTGAAAGTG
Organism: Lordiphosa fenestrarum; assembly: GCA_035044985.1. NCBI lineage: Eukaryota > Metazoa > Arthropoda > Insecta > Diptera > Drosophilidae > Lordiphosa > Lordiphosa fenestrarum. The sequence continues at coordinate 56,107 of JAWNNO010003104.1, forward strand.
CGTACTAAGGCGGGGTTTTGGAAAATTCCACCCGGAAAAGACGGAAAAGTCGTCGGAAAAGTTTGTATGGAGAAAATTTTATTTTTGATCCGAATGACTTAAAACTCGGTTTGTAAGCAAATTATGCGAAAAAATTGGACACGTGTTTTCCGATTTTGGAAAATCCACCCACAAGGAAAATTGCTGTGCAAAATGTGCAAAAACCTGTTTTTCACCCGATTGACTTGAAATTCGGTTTGTAAGGACAGTAGTTGAGATTTCGTTTTCCGATGTTGGAAAATTTGACCGTTAGGTCGGAAAATTCCTGTAAAATTCTGCATGCTAAATAACAATAATTCATCCGATGGGCTTGAAATTCGGTTTATAAGGAAAGTAAGTGATATAAATTAAGATGTCATTTTTCGATGTTGAAAAATTTGACAGTTAGGTCGGAAAATTACCGGAAAATTCTGCATGCTAACAAACTATATTTCATCCGATTGACCTTAAATTCGGTTTGTAAGGAAAGTAAATGATATAAATTGAGATTTCATTTCCGATGTTGGAAAATTGGACAGTAGGTCCGGACAAAATTCCCGCAAAAGCGTCGGAAAAGTTTGTATGGGGAATATTTTATTTACCATCCGATTGACTTGAACTGACGGTTTGTCAGCAAAGCATGCTAAATAATTGGACACGTGTTTTCCCGATTTTTAAAAATCCACCCACAAGGAAAATTGCCGGAAAACTCGATCTGCAAAAATCAATTTTTTCCCCGATTGACTTAAAATTCGGTTAGTAAGGAAAGTAAGTGATGTAAATTGACATGTCATTTTCCGATGTTGGAAAATTTGACCGTAGAGTAGAAAAATTCACTGAAAAGTCTGCAAGCTAAGTAACTATAATTAACCCGATTGAATTGAATTTCGGTTTGAAAGAATAGTAAGTGAAGTTTCATCCGGTTGACTTGAAACTCATTTTGTAAGGATGGTTAGTAAGATAAATTGAGATACCAGCTTGCGATGTCGGAAAATTCGACAGTAGGCTCGGAAAACTCTAGGAAAATTATGCACCCGAAAAACTGTTTTTCAACCGATTGACTATTAAAACTCGGTTTGTAAGGACCGTAAAAAAATTAATTTGTAATCTGATCTTCCGTTTTTTTTGGAAATTTGGCCCTAGGGTCGGAAAACTTCCGGAAACTCCGAATGCAATAACCGATCATCCGATTGACATGAAACTAAGTTTGTAAGGATAGTATAAGAAATAGCGATAACGATAACGAAAACTATAACGATATCGGTAACAGTAACGGTAACGAGAACAATGACAATATTGAAAATTGAACAACGACTGTTGTTTCGACAAATTCAGCACCATGGGTAGAAAATTGGTGATCAAGACTGTATAAAAGTTTAGTTTCCAGCGATAAGCTCCAAACGAATTTTATGAGCTACATTCAAGAAAAAGTACAAAATACGTGACTTTAAATATTTTTAAATTCAACATACAAAGTTAAAAAATATGCGGAAAGTTGTTGTATGCCACTTTTTCGATCTTCATTTGATCAGCTCCTTAAACATTTTGAAAGTAATAAATAAATAAAATAAACAAATTGATGCAAAGCGAGCGAAGCCGCTGGTAAATAAAGCTAGTATTTAATAGGACTGTCATGTTCCTGATTTTTAACCAAACTCTTTCAACTCAACCATCTTCTAAGCCCCCTTAAAACTTGTCGCTTGTTTCACAAGATGCAGCAGTAAACTCCTTTTATCTGACTGCTTCTGCCTCGTGCACACATGACAATCATGGCTCGTGGAATCCTTTAAGGAATCACGTTTTTGCCAGTTTTCACATGTCAGCGAGACGCGACCAATGCCACGCATGCCACTAATGAGGGCTCGTTAGCGTGGTCATCCAGGGAGTAATCTCTCGCTCACTCTTTCGATCTCTCGGTGTGGCCCTTAATGTATGCAACAAGCCAAATTGTACCAGGCAAATCGATAAAGTAATTTGGCCATTGCAAAACAAACGACTGGCAAGTGGGACTCAGCTGCTGTCCCGTTCCCCAGTGGCCGCTTGGTTGGTAGCATCACCCGCGAAAGTTGGCCACATAATTTTGTTTGGCAGAGCAGCACGTAGTCGATGACTGAGTGACTGGCTGACGGAGGAGAGCAGGGGACTGGGCTGTTCCTCGCCTAATTGCAGCGCCATCTTGCGGTTATGCTTGCTACGTGCGTTTGTCGCACGTTCGGCTAATTAAAATTGCATTTTTCGTTTGTTGGTTTGAGACGGGGTCGGTAGTAGGAGGGTTATTGATATGGCAAGCATATACACACTGACGTACGAATGTGTTGTATATATAGATTGTAATATCGTGCCACCAGTTGGTTAAGTGGCGTCAGCTTGGTTTGACAAAGTGGAAATACTTATGGGGTAATTTCAGAGCGGAAAATGGAAATATTTTATCAGGTTACTGAACGATTCATCTTGCATAAACTCTGTTTTTAAAGAGCCAACCACTTTGGCATGGATGATTTATCTTATTAATTTAATCTTAGGTCAGTAGCTACACGGAGAGGTGATGGGTATGTCTTGCGGCACGCATTGTTGACACATTTGCAGATGCAGTTTTATTTGCTTTATTTATAAGTTGCTCAAGATTCATACATATGCACAAACAGCCTTAAGAAATATGCGTGCGTCACTCCAAATGCCTGAGAGTGCGAGTATGAAATGCTTTTAGAATTTCCATGTTTATTTCTTCCCATTGCTGACATGGCTTAATAGTACTCACGAATGATATACAGGAAGACGAAGATGTGTTTTGTTTTAGGTTTGTGTGTTTGATTTTTTGTTTTTTATGAACTGAATATGTATTGGAATGCCGGTTGAATATCCTTGAAAAGTGTGAGGGCAACATATTTGTTAAAGATGGCACCTGATTGTCAGGTATTTATAATAAAACAACTTCTTCTTGAACAAGTTTAATCTCCCTTTAAAGCACGCTGCTTATACCAGTATGCGAAAAGGTCAGGTAAGAGTTATAAGAATCATTCATATTTCATTGGAAATTAATTAAGAAATATTCCTGCAAATTCAATTGATTTTAGCCGCCACTTAAAACGTTTGATTTATACCAGTTACTTGAGTTGTAAAAAGTGTGTAATTAAGGCAAGGGAAAGCATTTCCAATAAAATTATTTGTATATTTATATTCTTGATCAGTATTAACAGCTTACTCGCTACGCTAATTGACCGATTTCCAGTACGTACGGACAGACGGACATGGCTATATCGACTCGGCTGTTGATGCTGATGAAGAATATATATACTTTATGATATCGGAGATGCTTCCTTCTGCCTGTTACATACATTTGCACGACTTTAGTATACCCTTTTTACTCTACGAGTAACGGGTATAAAAACAGCTTTGAGCAGCTGATGAGCAATTTATTTAGTCTAATTTATTTTCTTGATTTTAAGAAGACAACACTGCCACATCAAAAGATTGTGTGGATTGCAATTTGGTAAAACTAAATTAAAAATAATTAGCTTGCAGCACATTTTTTCGGACTACATCGAACAAATTGGAAGCAAACGCGAGTCTCAAGAAAAAGGTACAAGAAATATTCAATGAATTAGAATATAAAATCGACTCTTTAATTAAATTGCATTGTAATAATCTTAGTTTGAGTATCTGCCAAAAATCAGTTGCAGCTGCGGAGCTCATGAGGTCGCCCATATTTGTGGTGGTTTCTTATGCGACTTGGAAACCTGTGAGTGAGGTGATTTTATGATTGCTTGAACTTGAATATAATAATCGCATTTTGAATTCAATTAGTATGACCCTACTTTTTGAAAAAGACAAACGAGAGAAATATTATAATGCACCTTCAGACATCTTCAGATGAAAACCAAGTGGAAAAGGCAAAAAAAATATGTATAGATGTATTGAACAAAGCGGGAACCAACCCAAGATCTTCACGTCAATTTTGAATAG